>VWZZ01004229.1:38401-64469 GCA_013399095.1 Psophia crepitans | reverse complement strand
CTTCCGCAGGGCTGCCTTGTGTCGGAGAAGGAAAAATGGGTCATGTGGAAAGACACACCTTGCTGTGTCTGTGATTTTTCATTTGCCCATTCTTTGGTTTCAGAGAACCTGGTTATGCTGCTGCAGGTGCACCTGGGCATCTTTGGGTCAGGCAGGTGCCTGGTCTGGTTAACAAGTTTTATTTCCCTTGCAGTAGCAGTTGTTGACAGCTCCATCACAAAGGGAGGGGTACTTGTGTTAGTTCAGCGGGTTAAACTATGTGGGTGATAATCTGAAAATACAGAGAAAGGGGCCTTCTTCATTTAGGATCTTTGGGAAAATCTAATAAAACTTTAACGAGTATCTTAAGGTGAGAAGAGCCAGAATCACCAGAATGAATCTTCCCAGAGAACATTTGAAGGGTTTTGAATTCATTCTGGCTCATCTAATCATGGGTATTACTTCCAGAGTCTTCAGCAAGTTTTACAATATTTATGATTTTCTGTAACTACAGCATTGGGGAACTAATACAAAATTTTTACAGTGACTCTTAACTCCAAACCACAACTGGCTTTTATATTGTGTTTGAATAAATTGTACAGAGGTAAAATACATTTACCTTTTTTTGGTACAACTTACATCGTTATTCATGCCTTAAACACAGTTGAATTATTATTTGCCCTGTTAATATACTGGATGAGTTTTGCAGAGGATGGCTTTCTGAAAATGCATTTTATCATACCTACAGTCCAACAAGAATCAAGAAGGTGAATTGAGGATAATGAGTCCAGGTTTTGGTAAAAACAGGGAAAAAGATGATGGACTGACTGGGTGGGAAGCATTGTCAGCCTGCTCTATCGAGAAAAATAACTGCCATCTGCTAGAAATAAGTTTAATTATATTTCTTTTTTTTTAAAGAGATGAAATTGGATTAATACCCTGCCCTGAAGCCAGGTATAACCGCAGTCCTATTGTCCTGGTGGAAAACAAGCTTGGTGTTGAGAGCTGGTGTGTCAAGTTTCTTCTGCCATATGTCCACAACAAACTTCTCCTCTACAGACAGAGAAAACAGTGGCTGAACAAAGATGGTAAGTTACGTAGTTGGAGAATAGTGTTTTATGTGATTCTAAATGCATGTTTTTTGTTTATCGTAGAATCATTTAGTTTGGCAAAGACCCTTAAGATCAGTGCTAGGTTAACAGTTGCACCTGCCACGTCCACCACTAAACCATGTCCCTAAGCCCCACATCTACATGTCTTTTAAATACGTCCAGGGACGGTGACTCAACCACTTCCTCCGTGGGCAGCCTGTTCCAATGTTTGACCGCTCTTGCTGTGGAGACATTTTTCATAATATCCAACCGAAACCTCCCCTGGCACAACTTATGGCTGTTTCTTCTTGTCCTATCACTTCCTGCTTGGGAGAAGAGACTAATGCCCACCTCACCACAACCTCCTTTCAGGTAGTTGTAGAGAGCAGTAAGGTCTCCCCTCAGCCTCCTCTCCTCCAGGCTAAACAACCACAGTTCCCTCAGCCGCTCCTCATGACTTGTGCTCCAGACCCTTTACCAGCTTTGTTGCCCTTCTCTGGACATGCTCCGGAGCACCTCAATGCCCTTCTTGTAGTGAGGGGCCCAAAACTGAACACAGTACTCAAGGTGCAGCTTCACCTGAGAAGAGCATGGGGGGATGATCACTTCCCTAGTCCTGCTGGCCACACCATTTCTGATGCAGGCCAGGATGCTTGTGGCCCTCTTGGCCACCAGGCCACACTGCTGGCTCATGTTCAGCCAGCTGTCAGCCAGCACTCCCAGGTCCATTTCTGCTGGGCAGATTTCCAGTCACTGTTCTGCAAGCCTGTAGCGCCGTGTGGGATTGTTGTGACCCAGGTTCAGGACCTGGCACTGAGCCTTGTTGAACCTCATAGAGTTGGCCTTGGCCCATCGATCCAGCCTGTCCAGATCCCTCTGCAGAGCCTTCCTCCCCTCAAGCAGATCAACATTCCTGCCCAACTTGGTGTCAGCTGCACACTGACTGAGGGTATGCTCAGTCCCCTGGTCCTTTTTTGACACTACACTGGCCCTTCTTAAAGCCACTTTAACCTGTTCTGAAAGAACTGTGTTACTGGGGGTGGAAAGCAGGCTTTGGATTGTGCATCTTGGCGACCTAACACGTTTTAGGTTTTACTTAGTTTAAAATGTAAGTCCTTTTTTCCTTGTCCGAGCTGGAAGGTTTAGAGGGAGATGACTTATTCCCATAAGTGACGTTAATCATCACTTAGGGAATCATCACTTAGGGCAGTGATGTTAATCTGTAAAGAAGGAATTTTGTCCTACTTTCCTGAATAAGAAGGAAAACTGTGGTGATGTGTGAATCTGAAATAAGAAACAAGTGCAGGGTTTTTCAGACATAGACTAGTGATTTCTGTTACTCCTGTAAAACTTGGTAATTGTAATTTGATTTTGGTTTGGTTTTGTTTTGTGTTTTTTTTTTTAGTTTGTTTTACTTGTGTGAAAAATACTTCAGTATATGTTGTCTATTTGCCGGGGGGGCGTGGGGGGTGGTGTTAAGAATTATAAACAGCTGTGACATTGGAGATACTTGGCTGCTTACGAAGTGTCCTGTTCAGTGTAAGAATTAAAAACAGTAACTGTAGTTTAAGAAACTTTTTCTGTTCATGGTTTCAGGTCTTATCTAAATAGCAGTCAGCATAAAAAATGTTCTTGCTCTCGGCTTATCTCAATGTCTTATTTGTGGCATTTGTTCCTGTTCTTTTTGATGGTTCTTTCTAGTATCTTCTATCTGGTATGGCATTTTGAACATTTTTGTGTCCCAGAAGGAGGGATATCTTTTATCTTGAAGAACACGTAGTGACCACTCACAGAATTCAGACCTTTATCTCACATGCACCCAGGTTTCAGTTTGGGGCTCTTAACATATTTTTTTTTTTTCTGTTTACATGAAACTAATCTCATCCATAAGATACTGGTTGTGTCCACTGTGCTTTAAAATGACTGTCTGGGACTATCTTCCCCTCATGGAATATAGCCAACAGCCGTCATTGATTGGGTTGTATAGATTGCAACGGTAGCAAAGGCAGTGTCCCTAGTTGCTTGATGAACTAGGGAGTTAAATAATTATGTTTTAAATAGTGGGGTGCTAGCAGACATCTGATGCAGACTCTAGTGTTTACTTGTCATATAATTAACATGCGATCTTGAACAGATAGGTTTTGAGTAGGTCTGTGTAAATCAGGGAAAGAGATCTGGTTAGTAGCATCCTTTTCTTGATAAAACTGCCATTTGCTTTTTTTCTCTTAATTTTTTTACTACTGTAGCCTGTTTCACCTTAAGCGAATGAAGCCGGCTGTGCACTTCCCCTCATTAAAGCATAGGGTAGGAAGTGGTCAGATGGTGTTAGATGAGTCTATAAGTGTGCATTTGAGCTTCTTTTGCATTCAGGGACAATATGGAGAAGGAAGATTGAGGTCTTCAGTGAATCTTGGCAAGGGAGCATTCTTAAGGCAATAAATGTTGCCTACTTTTGTTTGCCTAAGGGCAGAGTCTGGAGTTAAACAGACTTAACTCCGTATTACAAACACATAGATGCAGAACCTAAGCATTTGAAAAGAGTAGAATTAATTGACAGAGAAAGTTCGTAATGTGAGTGTGAACATGCTTGCCTTCTAGTGGTTGGAAAGAGATCACAGGAACTTTATACCTCTTTGCAAACCGGGTCATGATAAAGAGGAACCCATTCTGCTGACAGCATACAGCCTTACAGTGCTGCCTGTGTACCTTGGGCGGTGTCGAAATAACAAAACACTGCGTTGATAACTTGAGTTAATTTTTCAAATTTCTTAAGCTACTCTTGTGAATGACCGGTTATTTTCATGTTGTGGTGTGTGTGACTGACCTGTTGATTTTCCGTATTTTATTTTTGTCTAACAGATTTTATTTTTTAAACCCCAACAGAAAGCTGATGTCATGTCAGTATGTGATTACCTAGGAAAAGTGTTTGTGGACTTTGTAAATGTTACATTGCCCTTTATTTTTTATTTTCACATCATTTATTTTCTTGACAATACTTTCTGATTACAGATGTGTTAAAAAAGACCTATATTCCTAGAGGAAGTGTATTTCTAACATAGGTAACTTCCATTTCTTTCTTGGTCTCTGTGGTTTGTGGTTCAACCTAGAAAGATGTGGACCGTTTTGATAGCTACCATCAAGTTGCTGCTGATGCATTCAGTTTTGATAGAAACCAATGATTGTGGTCTGATTGCAAATTCAGAATTTATAATGCAGACAATTATACAGTTCAATAAAATGAGCTTTAATGTAAGGAACATAAATAATATTGACTGACATGTAGCTGGAAGTAAATGTTAGGCTTTAAAGAGCTGATCTTACTAGCACAGGCAGTCCTGTCAAGACCAATGGTTCTCATTGCAGTGCTTTTTTGCACATCTGAGGTAGGAGTTTGTGAGGTGCAGTTTTATTATGATGCATATCTTCTGCAGAGAGACTTTTTGTTTCAGTCTCAAGTGTTGCAGAGAAGTCCTCCTCTAGCAGTCAACATGTGGACAAAAACCTTGTTGTTTCAAGCCAAAATACAAACTCCTCCAGTGAGAGGCTGGAAAGCACTGATAGCTGTTAGCTGAAGGGCAGCTGGTGCTAGTGTATGAATGGAGCAGGTCGACCGCATTGCTCCAGGCATTCTGTTGTGGTGACACTGTGGCACGTACCTATCCCACCGGGATGGTACGATGTGCCAACTTCTTGGAGAGTGTCTCTGCTTCCTTCCCAGATGAAGCCTCGCAGGACCCTTCCTCTGAAAATGTAGATCATAAAACCGTGTTGGTAATTACTGGAGTGGCATGAAATTTAGATTACTGCCTGTATGTTGAGACTTGGTTTTTTGTCTTCTAAGAATAAAAATCCATTCTCCTTTTTTCTTCAATTACAAAAATCAGCGTAAAATATGTGATGAGGTGATGTACAGCATTTTCACATCTGTGAAGGTTTTGTGTCTCGACTGTAAAACGTGATCAGGACCTCACCATTTTAATTACCTGTTCGTAAAGCAAGGTGCAGCTTAAAGAGTTTAGTATGGTTTACCATAACTGAATTTCACATTTGATAGGAAATTTTAGCAGAAACTGAACTGCAGTGATGGAGGGAGTGAAGGCGGAAGCCTTTCCCACGTGTACTTTCAGAATTATCTATGATGTGGCGTAAATAGGCATACTCTAGTGAGATGTCATGTTTTCTGTACATTTGAAACATCCTCAAGGATTTTCCTCCAAATTCCTTTTTGTAGATAAGAGTGCATGCTTGGAATTTGGCAAAGTAGTTGTTTTCTGAATCTAGTGAAGAGAGAGATTTGTTTTACTGCTGCAAAACTCATTTGCGTATTCAATTGATGCTTGTAATAAACAGTGATTGCAAATGTAGTCTCTTGTTACCTCTTTTGTTGCTTGAATTACTGTAAGCCATTTTAAATAGAACAGAGAAGACAAACAGAGTGTCTGATTCAAGTATCTGCTTTCAGATGTGTTGTCTGATATTTTTCTGGCAGAATCCTGGAGGAAGGAAGTGCTGTTTATTTTATTTATGGTTTCTTTTGGACACTTGTGTAAGGTAGTATCTTGGAATCACGACTACTTCTCTTCTTGTTATTCTAAAATTAGAATTTCTAAACTAGAACAATATGTTAGTATCCTTTCTCCAGTATTTTTTTTAATTTATGCATTCATATTATTTGTATTATGAAATGGTTTTCAGAAATTGCTCCAAACTTCTCTTTTTGTGCAAAGTATTTGTTATGCATACTCCCACAATATCCTTACTTTCCATAAATCTGTGTTTTCATTTTTACAACACTTTCCTGAAAAACACATCGTAGTGTGACACACTTAAAAAATGAAAATCTGGATGCAGCCATATTTAAAAAGAAAATGAGCTAAAAACATATTGTCATATTTATCCTACTTCCCAGCTGCAAAAGGACATGTATGTTGTGATCACCTATGATGCTATAGTTTGCCTAAAAGGTATATAGCAGAATGTACTTCAAAATTGTAAATAAAAGATGTTGTTTTTCTTACTGACACAGAGGGAACTAGTTGGCAACCACTGTCATTGTGTGCCGAATCTGTCATAATACTTTCTATTGAAAAGCGGCTCAGAGGTTACTAAAATTGTCATTTGACATTTCTGGCTTAGAATCCACATTTCATGAAATCTGCATCTGTTACTTGTTAAAATGTAAATATTAGTCACTTGTTAATATATAAATATTAATCATAGCCCTCTTTTGAGAAAATGCTGGGGTGTGTGCTTACCCTGCAACAAAAAGAAGTGGAGTGTTTCTGTAGTGCTGATGTACCTGTTATTGCAGATCTGGATGTAGGAAACCTGCTCAACTCAGGGTTTGCTTGTAACCTGGATCTTGATGAGCTGAGGAGCAACATTTGTGCCCAATACCAGACTTCTGCTTTACAGGCATATGATTGGACTCAATGATCTCAAAGGTTTTTCCAACCTAAGTGATTCTATTCTGTTGTTGCACAAAGCATCAAACAATATTGACATGAAAGAACTAAGTATTGCTTGGAGATTTTCCTGTTGTCTGCTCCTTTCCTTTGATAGTGTTCAAGATACAGTGAACATCTGTAATGGGAAAATGGACAAAATGGTAGTCAAGCTTCTGTTTAGGTTGGGCTCCATTTGGTGCCATTTCAGACCTTGATATTACCAGAATAGTCATGTTAACTGGAAATCATGACTTAATAGGATGAACAAACTATATTCTTCTAAGTGGAATCATGTAGACTGTGAAAACTATTTCTAAAAAGTATTCAAAAGACTGAGCTAGACTGTAAAAAGCTTTTGCTTAACGCGTCTTGTCAACTATAGCATGTACAGTGGTGGTACCCAGTAATTACTTAAACCATTATTGTATTTACAAAATCCAACACCCAGAAGTTCAGGATTTTTTATGACTTAGTTCAGAACTGCCTCTAATCCTGTTCTTTGTTGCAGTATTTTGCTGCATCTCTACTTTTCTTACCCTGCACTGCAGTTTCATTCACCTTTCCTTCCTATAGCAAACACCTTTCCCTCCTGTAACAAATTAAAAAGTCCCGCAGACACATCTCCTTTATTGCACACCCCTGTTGGATCAATACTTACCATGGATGAGCATTGAAGCCTTTAGGTGCAGCCCACTGACCTCTCGGCAAAGTGATAAGCAGCTGAAAATAAAGTTCACCATGGAAAGTGTCAATCAACCTAGATTTGGTGTTCTCAGCTCTTCATAATACGTGTCAACAGTTACGCTAAGCCAGCGATTTACTGGCAGTGTAGGTTAATATAACGTAAAGCAGGTTTAAAATATATGTGATTCTTTTATTTAGGGGAGAAGATAGTCTTAAAGTTTTTTTGTGCTTGGGATTTTTTTGTTTGGTGGTGCTTTTTTGTTGTTTTGGTTTTTATAAATAGTCACCAGTTAGAAAGTTGGCTGGATGGGTTAAAAATGCAATTAACTGAATAAAGGTATTTATCCTTGCTTTGTGTTAGCAACAAAGGTAGTACTTCTTGGTATTATTTTTTCCTTGAAGAAGCTCAGTTGCCATGTGAATCTGACGTAAGGAAGATTTATGTTACCTTGGAAGAGTTATTATTAGCTCTTGGCCTATTGCATTCTGAAAGGCAATTTGTGTGTTGTTTATGACACAAGATAATAATAGCAGAATAATCAGAGCATTTAATCATGTATATTCATTATATATAAAATTGAGAGACTTAAAAAATACAGAATATTAATGTAAAATGGAAAGTCTGTGTGAAACAATGACAGCTCACAATTTTAACTATAGTGCCATATAACTGGTGTTTCGTTGAATGTTGCCAATGATGTTTTTGAATGGGAAGTTGGAGCAGTAGCTAGCAAAACACTTAGTAGGTGTTTAATTTCACATATATGAGTAATCCTGGATATTTCAACTGGGCAATTCATCTGTCTAAAATTAAATAGGTGTTCAAGTACTTTGCTGGTTCAGGGATTGGGTTAGTCAAAGAAAATGCATTGTACGTGTAGAATAGAATAGAATAGAATCATTAAGGTTGGAAGTGACCTCAAGGATCATCTAGTCCAACCATCCCCCCACCACCTATTACCCACTAAACCACGTCCCTAAGTACCACATCTAACCTTTCCTTAAACACCCTCAGGGATGGTGACTCCACCACCTCCCTGGGCAACCCGTTCCAATGCCCGACCACCCTTTCAGAGAAGAATTTTCTCCTCATCTCCAACCTGAACCTTCCCTGGCGCAACTTGCAGCCATTTCCCCTTGTCCTGTCACTAGTTATCTGTGAGAAGAGGCCAACCCCCAGCTCACCACAACTCCCTTTCAGGTAGTTGTAGAGGGCAATAAGGTCTGCCCTGAGCCTCCTCTTCTCCAGACTAAACAAGCCCAGTTCCTTCAGCCGCTCCTCATAAGACCTGTGCTCCAGCCCCTTCACCAGTTTCGTTGCCCTTCTCTAGACACGCTCCAGGGCTTCGATATCTTTCTTGTGGTGAGGGGCCCAAAATTGGACACAGTACTCGAGGTGCGGCCTCACCAGGGCTGAGTACAGGGGGACAATCACCTCCCTGTTCCTGCTGGCTACACTATTCCTGATACAGGCCAGGATGCCGTTGGCCTTCTTGGCCACCTGGGCACACTGCCGGCTCATGTCCAGGCGAGCATCAACCAACACCCCCAGGTCCTTTTCCTCTACACAGCTTTCCAGCCACCCCGCTCCCAGCCTGTAGCGCTGCCTGGGGTTGTTGTGGCCAAAGTGCAGGGCAGATTAGGAAGAAGCTTTGCACATATGAGAAATCTTCATTCTGTGGCAACGCAGAGTGGTTTAAAAGCAAATCTTCAATTAAAGGGAAAAAGTATCTCAGCTAAAAACCATGATAATAGAAAGTTAGTTCCTTCAGGTAATTTTTAGAAGAACACCATAACAGCTTAGTGCAAAATTGACAGAGTGCACTAAAGAATCCCACCCACTCTCCCCCATTATATGATGACATAACATGTTCCTCCTAAGCAGGAATGTCATGGTAAACACAAAATTACTCTGGTCGGTATAAATGAAGGAGCAGTCATACAATAATATACAAAGGTATTCCACTTTTTGACCCACTTAAATATTCTCAAAGTCTCAGGTCAAAGATGCATGAAGCCCTGTTCCTTTGCATTTTGAATTAATATGCTCTATTATTGTTGCATTTCATCAATGACTTTTTAAAATTCCATTTTACAGTCATACTAGCTGCACTAACCAGACATGTAGTTCCACAGGAGACCCTCTTTTTCCCTTTACGTTTTTTCCTTAAAAAGTAATGAAGTGCCTCGTATTTGCTGGAAATCACCAAGAGTACAATCTACTTGGTATGCTAAGTACAGGGTGATGAGGAGAGAATGTAGCCAAACTTTCTTGACAGTAAAAGCCAGATAGTCACCTTCAGTTTTGAAACAAGTCTCTTTTTCTTACTCAATTGCAAAATCACCGTGTAAATTTAAGAACTGGACAGGATAACTGATCTGATGCTGAGTCTCCTGAGGGCAGAGGTTAAGGGAGCCGACACAGGATCAGACCTCAGTAACAGCCCCCACTGTTACCCTGGTGGGACTCGAACTGCTTGAGTGGTGCAGTGGAGTGCAAAGGGAAAGGGAAGGACTGAGTTACAATGAAATTGCTTTTCCATTCTCAGCAACCCTACACCTCAGTCTTGGTTTTACAAATTGTTAAAAATACATGTAGTACGTATATCTGCAGTCTGTGCGGTTCTTAAACTTGGGGATGCAAACAAGTGTTCTGTTTGTTCTTTTTTTAGTGAACTAGTTTTAAAACCTCCATCTGAAGCAAGGCTGTCACTTCAAAATGTATTTAAAGTGTTTTCTGTGCAGTTAGATAGTGGAGTGATCCCAAGTCATGCTTATAGTGTTTCATTTTCATGGCTACAGCTTTTTTATAGTATGTGGTGGTGTTTTTTTGTAACAGTGTAGTAAGTGACAGCCATCTGCAACTGAGACTTGTACTGAAATAGTAGCGTATATTTTTAATGGTACTATCTTATTTAAAAATTGTCAGATTTTCTTTGAAGAATTCTCTGTTTATCATATATACAGTGTGTCTCTGTTTAAATCATGAGATACTCAAGGATTCTATGTAATCGCTGTCCCTTGCTGAGGCTATATGTCTGTTTGATTATAGCAGTACAGGTAGAGGTCATAAATTTCCAGCTGCAAACATCTTAGATGTTAGCAAGACAGAAGTCCATTATTTTAAATAATGAAAAGAGAGGATATGACAGATTTTTCTCCCTCTCAAATTCAGCTAGCATTACTTTTGTAATGAGGCAGAGCAGTGTTTTTCAGATGTGGGCATCCATAGGTGCTGCAGCCTGCACAGGAGAGACTTTGAGGAAGGACAGGGAATAAGGGAGAGCAGAGAGAATGCTGCTGTGTGTGTATCATTACTAATATTTGTCTCTTGTTCAATCCTTTTAGAGCTGTTAGATATCACCTGTACCCTGCTGCTGCTGAATCCTGACTTCACTACTGCTTGGAACGTGAGGTATGTTGCACTCAGTGGATGACATCAGAAAGAGCTGGGATTTATGTGTGAATCAGCTGTGAGTTTTGTCCTAAGTGGTAGTTAGTGAGGCAGCAAGAGCCTTTCAGCTAAGGAGTGCTGAAGGAACATGAAAAATCTCTTCTATACTATATGCTGCCTAGATAGTTTCAGCCTGCCTCTTTTTTTTTTTTTTTTTTTTTTGTGCAGGCTAAATATTACACTGCTGCATGTGAAGGCACATGTTTAGCCCACATTTTTGGGAGATACAAGTCCCACTGAATGCCACTCCTCTCCTTCTGTCAGCTAAGGAAGGCCATTTGTAGCCTTTAGATGAGCATATCCTTTTCGCTGAATCACATAGTGCCCAACTGATACCTGCTGTCTGTCTTCATTATTTTCTTTTTTCTCTCTTTGAATATTATACCTGAATCCTTTTGAGACAACAGTTCAATTTGTTGCCATTACCGGTGCAGTTCATCAAAGCTGAATAGCCCTCAGTAAGATACACTGCAAGAGGAGGGGAGGAAGGCAGTTGTCCTTTCCAGACACATTCTTCCTCACCCTGCTTCATTCTTGTGCCTGTTGGGATTAGTCTAGCTTCAGCATTGGTCATACTGCAACACCTGTCCAGGAGTTGTTGTGAAAGAGGAGCAGGAATTTACCTCCTTGCTCTTAATGGAGTCTAGAAGCAATAGTTCTTCACAACCCTGTAATCTGATAATTTTTGTGTAAATCTCAGAGGTGGTGAAATATTCTCTTTCTGCTGCCGACGTAAGACCGGAGACAGTCTTAAAGGAACAGTTTTAGAAGGGCTGGAGGGATGACAGAAAATTGTATGTTAATGTCTAGAAGAGCACTCATTAAAAATAGGCCCTTTGTAGTTAAGATGCATTATTGCAGTAGGAAAAATTAACAAAATGATCTAGAAAGATGGTGGCTGTAGGTAGCCGTCAGCCCTAGATAAGGCAAATTCAGTTCTTTTTTTTTTTTTTCTTCCTTTTTTTTTTTCCCCTCCTCCTGTCACTGCTGGTGTGGTTCTGAAGGATTCTACTGTGATCTATATCTTTCTAGCATCTCAGGTCTAAGAAAGGGGGATGAAAGTGATAGCAGAGAGCTTTCTGTCATGAAAATGTATAGCTTGAATAACTTTCAAGTGATAAAATGGGATTAGAAGCATGTATAAGTGCTAGAGCTACTGCAGAAATGTAATCTCGTACTTAAAAGTGAATTCAGGTTTTTGTTCTGGGATTTGTGGAATATTTTTTTTTAATGCAAATACATCCGTCCTTATCAGTCTGGCTTTTTTTCTGCCTGATGACTGAAAGAATTTGCACTTATATATATAGAGAGAGAAGTAATTCCAAGCTGTAAATGGAATTTAAAGTGTTAAGGAATATGGATGAGAATTGTTTTCTCTTTTATGATGCTGATGTTTTATCAAAGTTATACTAATTACTACAGAAGGTGGCCTTGCTCCCCAGATTCTTGGCCAGTGGCCTGGCTGGCGGTCAGTCTTCAAGGCTCCATTTAGCATTCAGAGAGAAGCTGTTGTTAGACCAGGCAGCCAGTAGCTGTGGAATTTACCGCCAAGCCTGCTCTAGCCAAGGGACTGCTTTACTGACTCTGGCCCTACATTGTTTTAGGCTGCTGCTGGGAGTTTGCTCTTTTGAAGGGTAGGCACTTAATTGGCGCATTTCATCTTCTATTCTGTGAAGTACCTGCTTCAGTATATTACCAGTCAAGATAGCCAGACGTGTGGCGTATACAGTCAGAAGAGTAGAGGACAGAGTGTGTTCTGTACAGATGCGGGAGGTAAATCATTCTGAGCTAATATAAGCTGGGAACTATTTGTGTGGGACTTGCACTCTGCTTGCAGAGCATGATGGATCTGCCATGGGATGGCTGTTTTCATCTTGCACAGAGGGTGTTTGTCACACCAGATTCATCTTTCTTTCTCCACACAAAAATTAACTGCTTTATTTTAAGGAGGGAAAGCATCATGGACTCTAAGTACCCTAAAAAACAAGAAGTGTAATAGTTATTTACTGAATAGCAGCCCTCCACATTGTTTCCTGTAGAACTTAGCGGCTGTCTTTTTAGGCTGGGATAATCCCTTTTCCTTGTGTTGAATTCTCCGCTAAGAGCTTCAGAGACAGTGATTGACTCAGGTTGACTCAGTAGCACTGAATCTGAAGATATAGGAAGAGGGTTGTTTGAAAGTGGGGAAAGGAAATCTCTTCTGTGGAAAGGAGACAGGACTTTCCAGAACAGGACGTCTGGAGTGGCAGTGTGGAAGGCTAATGAGCATTTGAGCTCAGCTGACAATCATAGAAGGTTGTATCTAGTTAGTGAAACACAGGAGAACATAAAACTTGAAATGTGTTACCTGCTAGGTATGGATAGATAATCTGTCTTGACTTTGGAGCTGTTCTAAACAATTGTAATATGCCTGCATAGGTTTGCCATTTATTTATTTTAATTAGAAGTGACTTGAAAGGTACAGAAGAGCAGGGACTACAATCTAAACGATGAAAATGGAGGAAGAACTAATTGTATGGTGTAGGAAGGGAAATCCCTGTGGTACTGAATGGGCAACAAGGTATCTTCAGTTGTTAATCATAATTTCAGTCCTGTGTTTTTTAGAAGTTGAAAAATCTTCCGAGTTAAAGTGACCAAAATCTTTACGTAAGTGATTATAAAGGAGTTATACATGTTTTTGTTCTTGCCAGTATACTTGCTGGCATGTACAGTTGATTGAAAGTCACCAGACAATAGGTAACGAGGTGCTCTGAAAGTCAACCTTTTTTCTATCAGATATCAATCACTTCAAACGTGTCAGCAAAAACATAAGGCAAGTCAAAATCATTTCAGATTGTCTTTTATGGGAGATAGAATTCTGAAAGCTGAAAAATTATCTGTGGTCTACATGGCAGAAAAGCAAGCTAGAAATTATATATCCCAAGGTGGATGTTTGCGGTGAGCTTGAAAGGGGTTACTGTGGGAGTATATGATACTTTATTCATACTTTTGAGTGAAGTCTCTTAACTTGTGAATGGGAGGATTTCTCATTTGCAAATCCATGAAGCTAAGAACTGCTTTTCTACCACAGCAGTGAATGTGAATCTTGTCTGTAATGTTTCTCAACTTTGCAGAAGAGTAAATTCACTCTAAGAGTGTACGTGTGAGTCTACTTATTTACAGTTAAGGCTTTAATATAGAAAGAGCAGTATCTCTACCAAGAGTTTAGGTTTTGGGAGATAGGTGACCTGGTAATCCAAATCTTTGTTAAATATGTACACGCATTTGCTTTGACTATTAGACTGATCTGGGCTGCTTTTTCAGTGTCTATATGTGGTGACTTTTACCAAAATGTCACCTTTTGCATTGCAGTGATGGGGCAATTATTTCAGTGGTGACATTCCCTGAATCTTTCACTTGTCTGATGTCCAGCTGATCCTGACTGGTATTCCTGGATTTCCTGTTGAGCCTGCTAAAAGGGTCCAGTATGAAGCATACTGGTTCAGATAAAAACAAATGCTATCCCAGTAGCTATGTTTCTGATCTCTGCAGGCAGTTGTCTACTGACTTCACTACGTATCAGGAATAAAACCTCCTTAAGGATTTCTTCTGCTGTTGATTCAGTAGCAAAAGAAGGATCTCGGCTAGCGTCTAGATGTATACATCTCACCATTTTTCTTGCATTTGAAATAATATGTTGCTTGCTGTTAATGTTGCTGTATTATCTTCTGATGGTGGGTATACAGTTCAGTTAAAGCAACAGAAAGCCAGTGTACCACATGAAGTCACTTCCCTACTGAAAACTTCCAAAACAGACAGAAAATGGCAGTAAGTGCTGACACTAAAAGGACTATGTCAATTTGTTTGTAAGACTTGAGCCATAACTTTAAAAACAAATTATGTGTTCTCTGTCAGACTGAAGTTTTACCTTCTTACATCCTGGAAAAAAAAGCTGCTATCTAGTATTTCCTCCCTAAGCCCTTTCCCACCTCTTTCTGGTCAGAAAATTGATCATCTGCTTTTCACTTAATGGCTGTTTGCTTGCTGAATGTGGAGTTGTTATGATGAACCATAAATTATTTAAGAAAAACACTCCAGAAAACAAACTAAAAAACCCCACAAAAAACAACCCCACAACCCAAACAAAAAATGAACAAAATCAACCAAAAAAACCCCAAACCAGAACACACCAAACTCATCTCAAAAGTGCCTCTGTCTTGCACTCTCAGTTTTTAATTGTTACTTCTGGAGATTCTGAGAAAAGCATGTTTCCTGTCTGTAGATGGCAACTTTAGAATTACTGTATCTCTACGTCAAAGCCACTATCTGTTAGATTGGAGCATAGGATGTGGAGACTAATGCCCTGGGAGTGACCAGTGATGGGGTGATGTCCACAAGCATGCTCAGGACAGGCAGTAAGAGTTATAAAGCCAGAAAGAAAAATAGGATGTAGGACAGGGAATTCTGTGCAAAGAAGGTGAGAAAAATAAAAATAAACTTTCATCTTTGCTCTGTCTGTGTTGGAGGTACTTACAGAAGGGTTACGTTGGATAAACATTAAGTTTTATTAGGGCAAAGTATTTTATTTTTTTAAACCAGAAGTTGTTTTACACGTAAGCAAATTTAGCGATTTCATCCTCTCAAGTTTGAAAAACTTTCTACACATTTCTTTCTAAATCTAGAGATCCTTGATACTGTATCTTGAGTTCTATTTAAAATTTAAAAATGAGGGGCACAGAGGGGAGGCTAAGTGAAAGACTAACTGTATTTTTAGATGTACAGAATGATCTAAAAGTTTAATTTCAAGAAGCGTTTAGTCATATAAGTAACCCTATTAGCAATACAAGGTACCCTTGTATCAAAGGAAAAAAAAAAAGCTGCTTGTGTTAAGGTGCTTTTAGACTGTGTAGATAAGAGCAACTTTATTCTCGACAAGCGTTACGTACAACCCACGCTCCTTTGCTTTCTGATTAGTAAAAGAAAATGTGACGGAGAGCTGCACTCAAATTGTTTCAGTGATTTCTGGGTAGGTTTTGGAACCAGTGGGTTGTATGTGTTCAGATTAAGATAAAGTTCTTTAATCTGGATTTATTTTACTGGGCCTGGTTGAATAGGGTGTGCACATATATAGCGGAGTGGAATGGCATCATACACCAAAGACTTTTAAAATTCTTATAGTTTAACTGTGAAGTTCTATTATGATATGAAGGAAATGCCATGCTGTTTGTTGGGATGGGTGTTCTGTTTTCAGGTTACTAATTTTATTCATACAAACTTATTTTATCTTTTGTAGGAAAGAATTAATACTGTCTGGCACTTTAAATCCACTTAAAGATTTGCATCTTGGAAAACTGGCATTAACCAAGTTTCCAAAGAGTCCAGAAACATGGATTCATAGGTTTGTTTCCCTTACCTTCTGTTGCCTCCCCAAACCTAAATGTTTTTCCTAGGGTTGTTTCCCCCCACCCAGTACTTGGGTTAAGGAGAGCCATAGATGAAGGAGAACATCTAGAAATACAGCAGATTCTTTGAGCCAGTCATTGTAAAATACTGTACTTGGGCTTTTGAAGGTACCTGCCTATATTTTATACTGAGAACTAAAATCATACACACCTTTTTTGCTGCATATTTTTTTAATAAACTTCAGAGGTGGGATAAAATTTCCTGAAGGTTTATCAGGTCTTGCAGCATCTAAAATTCTCAGCCTGAGAATTCTTATTTCATCAGTAATAAGTATTTGAGCATTGTGGGTTTCTCCCTTTTTCCCTCCTCCAACTTAGTACTATATTGCTTCTCTACAGGCATTTCAGAAAGACGAGAATCTGTAAAAGCTAATCTCTTTAACCGAAGTTGCGTTCTTTTCCATTCCAATACTGGTCTTTTCGGTTTGGTTAATTTATTTTTATAATTTCTAATTTAAGAAATGTCATTGTCACCACTGCTAAATATTAAAATAACGGAGCACATTTTTGGAAAAAAATAGCTCCAGAATTACTCAAAAACACAAAGCTAGCCATCTCAGTCATGACTGAGTGTACATAAAAAGCCTGTAGCATAGCTAAGTGAAGTATGGATGCATTGCTCAAATTTGTTTTAAAAAAACCCCAAACTTGGTATGTGTGTGATTATTTTTTTTTTTTTTTCTTCTATGATGTGTTTTCACATGATAACTCTTCCTTTTCTAGACAGCCTTAACCAGATTTGAATGTAACTCATCAGAAAGCAGTTTGCATTTCACATGTCCAGCATTAGTGGAACCACAAAGTTGATAACCCCGTTAGGGGATTCGTACTGTATCAAAAACATAAAAAGAGCTTCAGTCGTACTCATAACATGATTTTTTGGATGAGGGAGTTGTTGGTAAACTCTTCTTTGTGAGTGCACGAGCTGAAAATTCTCAATGTTAACCTAGAATGTAATACATGGCATATTCCTAGGCACTTCATAACTTATAAGCATCTACTTAATTTCTGTTAATGTCTGTCTTAGTAGCATTGGTATCGCAGCAACATTGATGAATTTCTGAAGTGTTGGTTTTTAATTTTCCTCTTCTTCAACTGCTTTTCATCAGCTCCGTGCTACTGACTCATCCTGCTTGATTGCTTTGTTTGAAGCAAAAAGGAGTATGTAGAAATAATGGGAAAAGTTCTTGCTGTTTATCATGGTTTAGCCTTTCCTACATGGTAGCTGACACTGGGAAACTATGATTCTTTTTCATGTTACTAGTGCTGAGCCTGGTGCCATCCATATCAATATGTTGATCAATACATTTTTGTGAAATTAGTTGGAATGGTAGGTTCCTAATAATTATTTACATCTAAGACAGATTTTTTTATTATTATTTTTTCTGTAACTTCTGTGCAATCTTGCATTAGGAGTATTTTCATAGTGTTACAATTTGTTGCTCTTTCCCATTTTCCTAAACCAGAAAAGTGTATTTGAGGACAATTGTACAAACGTTTGTCTTGGATTTGGACATGCTGACCGTCACTGATATGTGTTTGAAAATAAAGTTGCACAAGAGCCAAAGAGCAATGGCTTGTTTAGCTGAACATCTTTATTTGAAACAGATGTTACGTAGTCACACAGTTACACTGTATGAACACTGTCTTCAATCCACTGCTTGTGACTGCTGCTGAGAAACACAGTCAATTAAAAACTGCATTCTTATAAATTATCTTTAATATTGTCTTCCAGTAGTTTAAATCAATTTTTTAAAGTCACTAAGAGAAAAAGACACAGTGTAAATAAAAAATACCAGTGAATGAGAATATTATAAGTATTTCCAAATGAGAGAAAAAGTAGATGGATTATCAAGTTCTTTTTTTTAACATTGGTTGGATTATCCATTTTTTAAATATATACTATATATACATACGCAATTTTATATATGAACTGCAAAATAGAATTATCTTTTAAAAGAAATTAATTTATTTTTATTTTATTGATTGATTTTAGCCACCTTTCTGAAAGTAGCACTTAATTGGGTTTGAAACCAATGTGAGGCAGTACAAACCAGAAAAACCTCTGTGTCACAGACCAGAGGTTGTCTAGCTTCCCAGAGCATTCCACGTGGGCCCACTGCAGTTGTCTTGACGCATACTGCTGTGTGGAAGTCTGCATTTCTCTGATCTTTTTTTGTTGGGACTCTTTCTGTGCCTGCAGATGCATGTTTTCTGCAGCACTGAGGATCTCTCTCAAAACACTTACCGAAAAATATTACTAAAATACTACCAAAAGTCAGCCCAAAGTAAAATTAAAAAGCCATGTAGGGATCTGTGCTTATCTCAGTCACTTCAAATCAAATATATATAATTCAACAGTAAAGACATTTGTTTTGGTTATACCTATAGCCCTTGAAACAGTAAGTCTTTTGCACTTTCTTGCTGGTGGTGTACAGAAACTAATTGGGCTTACTGTGTGCTGTACTGACAAATGTAAACAATGCTCACAAAGTACAGTTAAACTTTTTTATTGAATCTCTTTTTTTTCTGTCTCATTTTGGATACCTTATTTTAGTACTATACAAGTCTGAAAGAAAGGCTCCTTAGAAATCTCATGCAGACAGTTCTTTCATTTTTTTCCTAAATTTGCTGTTTCCTTCTGTTTTTTTTATTGTGCCGTAAGTAACCATGACCACTTACAGTAAACAAGCAAGTACAGCTAGAGTTAAATTGTTTTGGAGTGTGATCAGGAAGTCAGATTTCACTGTGGCAAGAGTTCAGATGGTTATGCTTACTACTTATTCATCATCTAGTTACAGT
This sequence comes from Psophia crepitans, assembly GCA_013399095.1. Classification (NCBI taxonomy): domain Eukaryota; kingdom Metazoa; phylum Chordata; class Aves; order Gruiformes; family Psophiidae; genus Psophia; species Psophia crepitans. The sequence continues at coordinate 45,571 of VWZZ01004229.1, read as the reverse complement.
GTAGTTTGCATAACTCAAAATATCAGAAAGGCTTGATTGATTTATATAAATGAAAAACCCACTTTTTTTCTCTTGAAATTTCTCCCTCACCGTTAACACTGTACATCGTTTAACCAGACGATGGGTGCTGCAACAACTAATTCAGGAAAACTCCTTGCCCAGTGTTGTGACTAAAGGAAACTTGGGAGCATCAACTCTGGAGAGAACTCACCGACTAGTGCAGGAGGAAATGAATGTCTGCTCTGAAGCTGCTGGGAGGTATCCGAGCAACTACAATGCCTGGTCCCATCGCATCTGGGTTTTACAGCATTTGGGAAACCTGACTGTCAAGGTATAATACAATAATGAATAAAGCTGTAAATTTCCTTGTCTGAAAAAAATAAAAACACTTCTTTGCCAAGCAGATCCTATTACATGGGTGGAGAATATCGTATCAAGTTAGCACAAGTAGCTAGGAATGTTTTTTAAAAAACAGGCAAAATATTGCAGTAAGTATGTTTTGCATTTTTCTTGCTGGCATGGGCAAGTTCTGCTATTCAGAACAGACTTTTCTTGCCCATGTACAGAGTTCTGTGTGTGTTTCAATACTTCGTGTTAACAAACTTGTGGAACTGTGTGAGCTGAAACGAAGAAGGGGCAACTGAAAATAATTCTTCTAGCACTAATCTTGAAATTTCTCATAGAGAACAAGTTAGTACATGACAGGTATTATTTTGATAATGTAGTGCGATGTCTTGTTTTGATACCCTTATTCAGCTTACCAGTGGCTTCAGAATGTTGAAGGATTAAGTAAAGGGAGGAGGAATTTCAGAGAAAGCATAGTAGTGCTTGTAATGAGTTTCTTCAGCTCCAGCAGTATCTTTTGACACCATTTAAACTGAGGGCTGATCAAGCTATTTCAGCTCTAGCAGTGACATCATAACGCAGTGGTGAATATTTCAGATCACATGGTAGTATCTGAAACATCAAGACCTGCAGCAAACTGAATTAGTTAATGTGACATGGTCTAAAATTATATAGGTAGCTTTGTGGTAGTGTGGTTTCTAAGCTGTTAGGTGAATACCTTGTGAATATTAGGCTGATAGTGACACGCTTTTAACGGCAGCAGCTGCATTTTCCTGTCCTGTAAATGCACAGGGAAGCGAGGAAGAAATTTAGTGTAGGTTGCTGAGTCTGTGTAGCTGTTACTGTTATGTCTTACAGGCCAGCTACTGCTAGCGATGGATGTTGTTATGTTGATGTTTCCTGTTAATTGTAAACTGAGAAACTTTAAAAATAGCTGTATTGGATTGGTAGTAAATAGCAAGTATGTTCCAGACTTCATGAGGGAGACGGCCTAAAATTTGGACTCACTTGCCTAACAACTTTGTATGAAAAAGTAGTTGTGGAAAAGTCAGGAGATTTACAGGATTGGAATAGAGGAAAGGTTAGAAGTTAAGGTTAGAGGCCTATATTAATAGGGAACAGGCACTTTCATCTAAGACTTTCATAGCTTTATTGTTCTGGTTTCAGCTGAGAGAATTTTCTTCGTAGTAGCTGGTACGGGGCTGTGTTTTGGATTGGTGCTAGAAACAGTGTTGATAATAGAGAAGTTTTTGTTATGTAGAGATGTTTTTGTTGTTGAGCAGTGCTTACACAGAGCCAAGGCCCAGCAGGATGGCTGGGAGTGCACAAGAAGTTGGGAGAGGACAGCCAGAACAGCTGATCCCAACTGACTAAAGGGATATTCCATACTGTATGATGTCAGGCTCAGCTTATAATGGGCTTGGGGAAGAAGAAAGATGGGGATGTGTTGAGAATCTCAGGTAGAAGATGCTATTTACATTGTTTGTATTTGATTGAACAGATGCACCACAAAAAAAGTGTATAACTAGCCTTGTGCATTTCCGTGGTTTTCTTCATGAGAGGCTGTTACTCTTGTGCTTTGGGAGAAAAAAGAAAGATTTGTGCATATGAAAGTTGCTTTGCCGCAGCTGGGCCTGTTAAGTGACATAAGTAGCTTAGAATTAGCAATTAAAAGAAAGAATACACCAGTACAATTATATCCAATGTCTTTAGAAGTAAATGGAAAAGGTAGTTTTGATTTCTTTGTTCCTCCTCTGGAGTTTGACTCTCCAATGTGAGGTGTTAAAGTGTTTAAAAAAAATACAGCCATTAGTTCTAATAGAGAAAGCAAAGTAAAAGAAGCTTTGCCCTGTAGCCCAACTCACCCATCTTCCTAAGAAAAAAATTTGAGAGTTTAAAAATAGTCAGAATTTAAAGAAAATTCATAGGTGCCAGCAGTGTTACAAACACAGCTGCAGTCACCAGTGTATTTGCCACAGTTGTTATGAAAGCCTTTGTGGGAGTTTACTGATTACCAAGATAGGACAAGAGGGAACGGCCTCAAGTTGCGTCAGGGGAGGTTTAGGTTGGATATTAGGAAAAACTTCCTTCATGGAAAGAGTAGTGAGGTGTTGGAACAGACTTCCCAGAGAGGTGGTTGAATCGCCGTCCCTGGAGACATTCAAAAAACGTGTAGATGTGGCACTCCAGGACATGGTCTAGCAGGCATGGTGGTGTTAGGTTGACAGTTGGACTTGATGGTCTCAGATGTCCTTTCCAACCTGAGGGATTCTATGATTCTAAGTCAAGCAACTTCATTATGGACAAGTAGTTTTGTATTCCACAGGCTCTAGGACTTAGAACATAATGTTAGGGGTTGATATTCTTTCCTGGAAAATGAAAGTGTAAATTACTTTAATTATTTTCTTTTTTAAAGCAACTTACCTACCCTCTGACACCCATAAAGCAGTAGGCAAAAATTAAAACACTTCTAACTAATATCTGTGTTGTTTGGTGTACCCTCTACATCTGCCTCTTCTAAATACTCTTTATTCCTAGCCATTTTGTGTTTTTTAAACCACTGCTTCTTTCTCAACATAAGTTGTTTGGTTTTTTTCCCCATGACGCTATAGGAGGGTTTCTGAGACACCTACACTTTCAAAGTTTGGAAGAAGTACAATTTCTGTTCTGCAGGGGTGCCAAGATACTTATCAGCATACAGTGGAAAAGGCTCAGTGAATATTTTGTTTTTCTGCATGTGTTTTTAAACCATTACCACAGTGACTGAAATCCCCAGAGGAAAGCTTACTTTATCAGAAACAGTGGTGATAAATTTATCTTTTAAACTGGTTAATAACTGTCACCGCTTTCTGTTTCAGATTCTCCTTGACGAACTTTCATCCACTAAATATTGGGTATCCATGCATGTCTCCGACCATAGTGGATTTCACTACCGCCAGTTCTTACTGAAGTCCTTGATAGGCAGAACTGTGACTGACAATAATGTACTGCTACTAAATCAAATGGTAAATGAGCAAAACCGTAGCCCTCAAAAGGAGGAGGAGAGTGCAGGGGCAGAAGCTGCCTGTGCGGAGGAGCAGAGCGTGGATCTCTCCCGCTGTTTAGAGGAAGAGTTGGAGCTCTGCACTGAACTGATTGATAATTACCCAGGGCATGAAACCTTGTGGTGTCATAGGTAAGAGGACTTGGTCAAAAGAGTGTCGTTCTCATTTGTGGATTGTTCTTTGCCTGATGTTTCCAGACAAATTGCTGTTCTGATTTTTAAAAAGGTATCACTCAATAAAGGATTTCTAAGCCCACGTCTTAAGCCTTTGGAAAACATTGAGGAGCGTAATCAGAGCTATTGAATGGAAAATTTTACTGGGCTTAAGTATCTTGTTGACATAAGTGCCACTTGTCCCAATAGGTTGTGCAAGAGACAGAAGATAATGTTAATCATCCTACTCATACTTAAAATGTTTAAAGGGCAAAAGATGAGCAAAAGGTAGGCAGGAGATGAATCAGCTGCAGAAAACCTCTGCTTTGCCATCTGGGTGCATGTGTAGGTAGGTAACAGCAGATCTGCCGAAGTGGCACTCGGGCCTTTTCTGTAGAGTGTGAGCAGTGACAGCAGATTTTGTCTGTTTGGGGGGGAATCTGGTGGGATGGCAAACGCACTGAAGCAGTTCAGTGGCAACAGCAGATTCTTTTCAGTACATGACCTTTTTTTTTTCTTATTTTCCTTCTTTTTTCTTCCTTTCTTTTCCTCTGAAGAAGGCGTGTGTTCTACCTTCAGCACCACGTAAGCAACAAACTTCCTCTTCTGAGTGCGGTGCTACCATCTGTGAACAGCAATGATGAAACTCTGAATAATTCCCACTGCAGTCCTGCGACAAGTCACGTGGCACAACCTATGGATGTTGATGGCTTGAATGAATCCAGCAGCAAACAAGGTTATACCCAAGTAACAAAACGCCTGAAGCGTGCTCCTATGCAGGACTTTCTTGGTCCAGAAATTGAACACCGGTTCATTGATAAAGTATTATCAACCTGTAGGGATGCAGACCAAGCCAGATTTGCTACTGCTTATAGGAAATGGTTAGTTACTTTTTTAGGTCAGTGAAGGAAAAGTTTAAAACTTTCAGGGTTCTTTGTGTAGTGCAATATTCTCTTTCAGACACAAATGCATGTCTTGGTTGCAAGTGTTAGCTAACCATGTGTTTCTCACTCTTAACGGTCAGTCCTGAAGTTCATATTCAGAGTAGAAGTCTGTCACTTTATTTATTAAACAACTGGTGTACCTTTTTAGTAAGCAAATGCAGTTTGTTCTTTAATCCTTTTAAGAAATCACTCTGTGTCAGCTTCTTACCATGCCATTTTCTTTTTTTTTTTAACTTCTGCATTAAGATGGACTCCGAATCATTTGACTTAACAAAACAAAAAAAGAAAAAAAGAGAAAAGTCTGAAATGCTTTTGAAAGAGACTGTCTGGAAAAAGAATATCAGGATCTGTTAGTATCAGCTAAACCTGTTTCCAGGTTGTTCCTCTTTACTGTCGTGGCATCTTCCTGATACTGTATTGGGTTCAGACTATATTCTGTGAGTGCGATTACTTTTGTATTAGCAGCCCTTGTTAGAACACCAGACTGCAGTGTTTCTTTCTCAAGGCTCCAGTAACGGTGTTGGAGCCATGCCTTTTACTGTTGTAACTGGGGTTTTGTTTGATGACTAGTTGTCACACGAGTTTGAGAGGAAAGTATATGAAGTTGAAATCCTGAAAAACAGATACAGGAAAATGTGACAGAAAATAGTTCAAACACATTCACACTCACAGTCAGAGCTATATTTGGAAATACTTTTCTTGCAACAGACTACTTCACCTTAATATCCTACTTGGTATTTATTTATTTATTTTATCTCAACAATCCAAAATTAATGACACTTGATACGCATTTCTGAATGTATTATGTACACTACAGAATCTCAGCCTGCTAAATCACACATTGGTAGCTTGTACTTAACCAAGGCCATGCAAGACCAATAGATGACGGAGTAAAAAGCATTTCTTCTGACTGGTTGTTAAGACTATAAAATTTAAAAAAAAACCAACGAAAACAGCAGGAGGGAGCTATCTCTTCTGTTTTGTTCTTTTGCAGAGCTTCAGTGTTTGGTTTTGGGTTTGATTTTTTTTTTCTCTTTTGACTCTTCCTTAAGAGCACTTCTCCAGCCATACATCTCTGTTTACATACCTGTAAATTTTAAGGGAATTTGAAACACATTTCTATTCCAGTGAAATTAAACATGAAAATAAACATTTATTTTGTCATTTCCTTAGAACTTGTCTATATAAGGGAGGTTTTTTTACACTAATGGAATTGTGCTGATCCAAAGAGCCAGGGGAGAAATATTGTACAGCTATAGAAGTTTGTACAATGGCACATCGCATCTTTCTAAACAGACTATTTACTAAGGGGATTAGACTTTCAAGTTAGTCTTCACCAAAACTGGTGTATATTTCTCGTGCCCAAAGTGCCTCCTGACTGTGATGAGTTTCAAGCTGCTGTTTTGTTGGGCAGAGAGCGCAACAATAAGGGAGAAAAAACAGGTAGCCTGCTCAAAAGATATCATCTGGAAAGAAAAAAGGCACTTGAAACGTGGAACTCCAACAGTTCTAAATAATTTGATATATGGGGGTTACTTTTGCATTTCAAAATGGAAATAGATCACCTCTAATCTTAGTATGTTCCGAACTCATTTCAGGCACAGAGTAGCTAACAGGCATTTCTAACTGTACGCTCTTCTGTTTACAATACTGAGATAAGACTGACCTAGGCTTGCGCATCTCCGTGGCAAAGCTTTGTTTCAATGGGCATCCACACCTGCCTCTGTATTGCTAGGAACGTATTATGTGGCCATTTGTTTTGAGGTGCTCTGAGATACTATCTTCGTTGATGGTTTTAGTTGCAGAACAACATAATCGATGTGTGAAGGAGATGTGGGAATGGCTTGAGAGATTAATTTCATCATAAGATGTTGTCATTATGACCGCTGAGAAATGAGTAGGTTCAGGTACAAATTGGAGCCTGAGCTTAAGAACTTAACTTGAGCAAGAACTTTTACCCATCCTAGAGGACCTGATGTTTTTTGATTATGAAAGATACATTAAAGCATGGTGTAGCCTGGGTCAGCTTGATTAACAATATCCTATTATGACTAGTATGAACCCGGAAAGTGTGACGTCAGACAGCAGTTCTTGGTCCTAGATTAGTTAGTAATGTAGTTGTGCGTTCTGTTTACGTTGGCAAAAATAACCTGTTTATGAGAAAAATAGTAGTAGGAGGAGCAGACTGGGAAGTGGGAACATGATAAGAAATATTGCTTGAACTATGGAAGAGAAGAGAAGCTCTCTTCTTGCACTGGAATGATTGAGGTTTTTAGAAGAAAAGGTTGATATTAGAATCTGACTTGAAACCTATTACGTATTTCTTGCAAACTATAATCTGGAGTCTTAGTTGACTTTCTCAGAGCTATACCATGGAAGTACTGTGCTATTGAATTTGACAATCTTTCAGTCATACGCACTTAAGATCAAATAGCTGCCCTCATACACACATTTGCAGTTCCTATTCATGTCAGCATGCTTGTAGGAAGACAAGTTTTGGTCCTGTGTAATTGAACAGCACTGCATTGTATTTTCATACTTGGAAAATGTTCTGGGAGCTCTGATTAGAGGTGGTGTTGATATTTTTACTTGTACAAAACACTGATGGCTGTAGTATGACTCTTTAAGTGTAGGTTTTTAAAGCCTACACCTGATGGAAATACTGCCACCCCCCCCCGCACGTTG
>VWZZ01004229.1:19388-38390 GCA_013399095.1 Psophia crepitans | reverse complement strand
CCCCCCCTTTTTTTTTTAAATCCAGTGAGGATAGTTACACTTAGAAATGTTTGCAGACCATACTCTGCCACACAGAAAACTAAACGATGAAAGTGAAGTTGTATCTACTTTGAAAGAAATGCGAACAATAAGCTGCCAAGATCAAGCTTTAATTTTTTTCATGGTAAAAATATAAATTATATGAAAGAAGGAAATATATAACTTAAGTTACTTCAAACTGTCAGTGTCCTGAAGCCTCTTACATTACATGATTGAAGAGATACTTCTAAGAAATTGCATTAAGCTCACAAATGTGTGATGTTCTGTAACTATCATCTTTGGAACATACCTGTCTAACCATTTGGTATTACTGCAGAGTCCTATTTGGACACCATTTGAAAAAAAAAAGAATAGTGGCTTCAGGCCCGTGGTAGTTAACCAAGGTATAAAGGTTACTGAGTACAGCTACTTTAAGTAATGTATTTCAGTTGTTTTTTGTTTCAGAGGTCACAGAATTGTAATGTAGTCAGTGAACATTCTTGTGGAGAAAATGTCCAACAGAAGCTGCAGAATACAAGACTCTCACTCTCTGAAGTTCTTTCAAATACAAAATCAAACTTTGTACTTCTGTAAAGTCTTCATATAAAGTTCAGCATCTTGTACTGATTTTTTATCTTCTGCTGTAGTATGTCATTTGAATTGATGCAAATTCTTTTTGTTCACTGGATTAGTCTCTGTAGAAATTTCTTTGTGCTAGAAACAAAGGGTTTTGAGGAGCAAATATAATTTGAAACTCCAGAAATTAGAAGGAATCACATTTTTACGGGATTGAATTCTCTGCTGCTATATACATTAACTGTTATTTCATTGGCATTTGGTTTATCTTGTGTGTTACTTCACTGGAGCAACACATGCAGCATTAAAGATAGCTACAATAACAAACTTGTATAAAGTTATTATTGGAACACATTGCTATAGCTGCTCTGATTAATATTTGTTAATCTACTCATGCCTGCATATTAGTGTTTTGTTAACATATTACATATTCTTTATACAATCAAATCTTTGTGTCATTTAAATAGGGGGAAAAATAAATTGTCGGTTTATACTTTCTGATTAATTACCTTATATAGAACTTTGTTTTAAGACAAATAATCAAAGTGGTAACACAGTGAGAAAGCTTAGATTCTGGCTGATAATGAAGATTTCTTGCATTTCCAGTTTTGTGTTAGTGCTGCTTATTTAGAATGTGTAGCTAGTCTTTATGGACAGGAGTGAGATTTTTCCTAAGAAGATAATTAACAAATTTTTAGAACAGTACTGTATGATATTGATGAGCAGAAACAAAGGATTTTGGAAAGGCTTGCTGCATAGCGAGACTCAACTGCCATACTTTTTCAGAATAGTATATATTAATGTCACAAAGTGTGGCTACCAGAGAATAATTGAGGTGGTGAGTATTCAGAGACTTGATTGAATTTTCAGCCAAGGTTTTTGCTTAGTTTTGTTTTGCCTTCTGTGAGGGAAGTATGTTCCTTAGTTGTGTTTGGTTTTTTTAATTTAGTAGGAAGTGAACTGATGCACTTACAGTGTGTGTGTGGGGGAACCCATGATTCTTGAGTTGTGTCTTCTAGAGCAGTTTTGGAAAAAGAAGCAGTGAAGTGAAATGTAGATGTGACTTTCAAATTGTATGTTTGTCATGCACTTATTTGGTGATGAGAAGTCTTTATGGTTAGATCTTACTGTTTTGTTAATGTCAGCTATAAAGGAAAGAGGGGTAACTTGCCTATTGTGAAATGCACTTAACAGTCAGAGTAGTTTCAAAGGAAGTTCAGGGTTGCTGTGTAAGATTAGTTTTCTTCACATGCCCATGTGCTCAGAGGTGTGTTTACTTCTCAACCTCTTCTCTGATCTTCCAACCAGCAAAGAAGAATGTAGCAAAGCACTGGTGAGGTGGCCTCATTTCGTGTTTATATAACTATGACTACCTCCCCAAAAGTGCTCTGATTGATGTCCTGAAGTGGAGTTCATCAGGATCATTTTTGTGGAACCTCATGCTAGGCCTGCATCCTCTTTCAGAGGTGAAAGGCAAGAGCTTGATCTATGAAGCCATCAGTTTCCCCTGGAGAGTTTAAAGGGAAAAAAAAAATAAAAATCAACTCGTAGTCAAAGTTGGGAAAACTACAGTTAGCATAAACTTTCATTAGTCTTTTCCTCTGAAGCAGCAATGTGTTGGTGAAAAACAGAGGAAATATGTGCTTCCAAGAAATTCCTCATAGACAGTTTATGCTTTTGAATTATAGACCTGACACTTTCTAGTGGCTTTTACTTAATGTGTAGTGTTACTTCTCAGGGCATGGTCTATTGTAGTGAATTAGGGGACATTTTTACAGTTTATAATTACAGACTTTTAAAAAAAAAAGTGCTAAACATGTAATAACTGGCTTTTAATTTTTTGTCTAGCATAATGTTTTACATCTACCCACAAGCTAATACTGTACCTACTGATTCACACTACCATCTCATCTGAATCATATTGTTATTCTGTGTCTTAAATTGCTGTTGCAGTCTTGCAGGAAGCTCCTGACAGTTGCTGGTTTTCTTTTCTGAGTTCCCTAGTGCTATTCAGTAGGATATTAAGTATCTCACAAAAACATATGTTGTAGTGATGGGGAAGCTTTTTACAGTATCTGTGTTGATGCACTATAGACTCTGAATAGTAGAATTGCAAAAGCTTTTAGTTTTTGATAGTTGACAGATGTATGTACAACGCAACTATTCTGAAGAGCAGAACTCTTAATCGAAGACTGGTTTATTAAGCATCTTTATCTGCACCATCTGGAACCTGCTGTTAATCCTGCTGTGTAGATGGAGGTGGGGAGAACCCACATGGGAGGTGCATATTTTCTGCATGGGACACTGAACAGAATATAACTATGCTGAAACAAAGAGCTTTTCTTGGATGAGGTATTCCTGTACGTTCATTGTGAATAAATTTATGAAATTGGTATTTTATTAATACAGTAAGATTTTCTGAATGGCTACATAGAATGAGTAGCTAATGTTTTGGTTTGGTTTTTTTTTTAACGGGTTATATTACCTGTTAATGAAAAATCACATAAATGATACAAGGTACCAGAACTTGTTTTTACAAGGCAAAATACATTTATACCTGCTGTGTTCATTCCCTTTTGTTCCAGTTCTTATGTTTTGAAGTGACTACATTTAAAACTGGGTAGTCATCTTGTAAAGTGTGCTTGGGAATGTCATCTTTAATATATACTATTTCTAGTACATGAGATCTTAAATGGTTTTAAGTAGCATTAAGATCCAAGGTAATGACAGCATTACAGTATTTAAGTGAGCCATTAAACACTGATTTCATAACACTATCATGTCCATCAAAGTACTGTTCCATGTAGGGCAAAATGTCTCAAGGTACGTCAAATATTTAATTCTCACAGCTTTCATATTAGGTGGAAATACAGTTGGTTTTAAACATAGTATTTTGCAATATTTTTCTATGAAAAATTCTGATACGTAGTTGTGGCCATTGTAAATTTTATGTAGATTTCCAATGAAGATAAATTAGGTAAGTGGTGTAGCAGAAAGAATAAAACAATGACAGGATGGTAAGACACTGGAAAGTAATCTGAAAAGTGACCAATGTTCTACAGGATAGTGAATGTAAAGCATTAAGTTTGTTTTTCACTGGTGTTACTTTATCATAGGATTAATTCCTTCAAGAAGGGGATTGTTTTTTGGTTTGTTTGTTTTTGTCGTCTGTAGAGAGCTTATCTGTGAATAAATTATCTGTATTTATTCTCCCACAATAAGCATGCATGTATGTGTGGGTGGATGGATGGATGGCTGAACTGTATTTACGTAATGTCCTGCGAAAAAGACAAAAATCTCCCACATACAGCTATTTTTATATCACACTGGTGACCTGTGAACAGAAGGTCTTCCATGGAAGACCTGTCCTAAGTCTGAATCTAGCAGGGTCGTTGCCAGTGTCAGGGGTTTTGCTGAAAGCAGCGTGGTTTCTTTGCTTCCCCTCTCTGGTTTAGTCTGCCTTACTTTCATGATCCACAGGCAAAGGTATGTGTATACAAAACAAATTATTAGTGGTGGTGCAGTAGTAGTGCTTGAGACAGTGGAAGGGTTTGTAACGTTCTGCAAGCTGGGAGAACTGGGAAGTGCTCAGCCAGCGTCCTGCCTGTTGGGGGGATACCTGCTGGGAGTCCTGCAGGAAGGAACAGACAGGCATATTTTGCAGGCTGGGAAAAGTATGTCAGACACAAACCAGCAACCGAAATTGGTATTTGAATGCAAACAACAAGTAGACTTTGGTACTTTATTTTCAATATTTATCTCACATTCTTCTTATAAAAATTAATCACATTTAAGAGTATTTTCAAAGCTACCATTTTTAATGTCTTCTGGTTTTGAATTACTGGATTTGAAAGCTGTCCTTAAAGGGCTCAATTTTATTGGAAAATGCTAGCACCTTTCCTGTCTCCTAGACAATGTGGTTCATTCCAAATGTTCTAAAATGAGCACGTAAAATCACAGGGCATTACTGAAAATATTGCTCACCATCTTAACTGCAAAACTTAAAAAGCAAGGACATGTTCTGCTCATACAGGGTTTGGGTTGGGTGTTTTTTTGGGTTGGTTTTTTTAGTTTTATGTTACTAGCTGTTAGGATAGAAGGTAGAAAGAATTTGTAGGGAAGTCCTGAGTCAATATCTGCAATCTTGGTTTACTTAATTTGGGGGTTCATTAAATCAGAAAACTTAGAATGAGCAACTAATAAACCCTCCAGGGTCCTTGTGTAGAAGTAATTTGCAGCATCTGGTTTTTAGTTTGTTTCCAGTCTGAGTGCTTGATGTTTACATCTGTTAAAATGAGTGACAAAATTCCCGTTGGCTTGGCTGACAGGATCCAGGCCATGCTGCGGGGAGGGTATCAGCTACTGTGACATGGTAGCTTTGACACTTTGAGCATGGATTGTGACATCTTTGTCTTTTGCAAATGGTCATATTTATGGCTTGCAGGAAAAAAGTGATTGGGATGGTGTGTATTCATTAGCACTGTGGATGAGGAGAAGCTGTTAAGGTGGTGGAATACTACAGGTTTGAAAGGACAGCTGGAGAGAAATACGGGTACTACGGGGTATTAGTAGCTTCCTTTTTCTCCCCCTCCTTCTTACCTTCCTCCCTTCCCCCCACTTTCCTTTTCTTTTTTTGCCTCTTTCCTTTTTTTTCCCTTCTTACAGTAGAAAAATGTTTCATCCAATATACCTTTGTGCAAACCAGGGCAACATGTTAGTTTGGCAAGTATTGCGTATCAATAGCATATAGGTCAATGCCCGAGTTTTGTGCAAGATACTTAGGGACAAATGGTAAGCTTTTGTGTGCCGTGTGACGATGCAATGTTGAAAGGAGAAAGTCTTAATAAGTAGTGAATGGCTTAAGTTTTACGGTTCTCCAAGCGTGCTATATGTGTTTATGGTACAACAAAAAACTGCATGTTTGCCACCCTGTCATCTCACGAGTGCTTATAACTAGGTAATAACTGATTTTCTTTAAGTGCATCTACTTAATGTTGATTTGAGATGTTCTGCAATTATTTGTTATATAGCACTAGATAATTTTCTCCACACTTTTAATCCATCTTCAGTCGAACCTAGCCAAGTACAGATTTTCGTGGTTATAAATCTAGTTTTGCTGTGAAGGGAAGTTGAAATTCCGCCATATAAAATGTTCCATTTTCAAATGTCTAGTTAGAAACACAGGAGGGCATCCTAGCTCTGCCTTCCAGTTGTGCACACTGAGTTTTACCTTGTTTATCTCAAATATTTTGTATTGCATGTTAAATAATTTTTTACATATGCTAGTAGTACAAAATACGTTTTAAAAAAAAAAACAACAAAAAAAAACAAACAAAAAACCACCACCCCATCAGTCCTAACTATTCTATACAGATGTCTTCCAAACTTCACAGGTACAATTTTAGTGGTGGTAGTTGGTAAATAGATTTTTTTTTTTTCTCCACTTACCTATCAGACTTGGTTTTATCTGTATTAGTGACAGAATGGACTAAGCACAGCTGTAAGTTACTGTATTTCTGTAGAAAATGGAAAACAGCGTAAAATTGTTTTTGTTAAATGTTGGCAGTTTTTAAATAAACTTTTCATCTCCTAAAAGACTCTTCTTTCTGTGACAACATATTTACCTTGGACTCCAATTTCATTGTTTACCAACAGACATCCTTCCTTTCTTTTAACAGGAACTGTGTCTTTGTGAATTTAGGAGATGGCAGCAGACTTAATTTACGGTCTATTTAAACATCAACAGTTAAGACTTTCAGATACATTCCTACATCTTTTTTTTTCAAGCTTAGTTTGGATGGAGATGAACAGCAGCCCTTCCACATAAGAAATGTCTTTCAGGCAGTAGCTGGCTGTGCTGTCTAAAGCTGCAGAACTTGGACGACTGAACGATGCTCATGTTTCTGTAACTTCTTTAAGTTTCAGCATGATAATGTCCTGGTTTCAGCTGAGAGAGAGTTAATTTTCTTCACAGCAGCCAGCATGGGGCTGTGTTTTGGGTTTGTGCTGGAAGCAGCGCTGATAGCGCAGAGATGTTTTTGCTGTTGCTGAGCGATGCTCACACAGAGCCAAGGCCTTTGCTGCTTCTCGCACCGCCCCGCCGGTGGGATAGCAAAACACAGCCCCATGCTGGCTACTGTGAAGAAAACTAATTCTCAGCTGAAAGCAGGACAGGTGTTCAGTGACATGCATGCCTCTTTTTAACTGGAATCAACTGGAATAGCTTATCCTATTTTTTCCAGGGCCCATACAGTTTATAACTAAGAACATTTCACAGATCTTAAAAGCGGGTAACTGCCCTCTTATATTCAAAAAATACAATTTGATAATATAGAAGCATGGTGCTTTGATCCCAGTTGATTGCTTTTAGAATATAAATTTTGCTGTATGAATTTTGTAAGACCACCTGAAGAAGAATCCTCAGATGACCTCTAATCTGAACTGGGTGAAAAGATTCTTGAGATATGCCCGTTGCTTTTGTAAACTTTCTGTTAATGCAAATACATATACATTAACACCTGGATCCGCAGTGCTGAGGTTTTGGATCTGCAATTAAGCTCCTCAAATAGCACTGTACTTCATGTATAGTTTTGTGCTTTCAGGTATCAAAAATTTTTCACTGATTGTGAGAACTGACTTACATGTTAAGATTTCTTTCATAGACTTCAGTTAATGCTGCAGTAGATTTGCTTCCAGTCCTTGTATATCGGGACAGTCAACAGCTCTCTAAAGAGTTCTCATGACAGGCTGTTGTCCAAATCATTCTGAGGTTCATGCCATTTAAATATTTAATAATTTGTTAAATATAAATAATATTGAATTATTAAAAGAATGTGTGGCTGGGTTTGGGTTTTATCATCTAAGCAATGGCTACATTAGGATATTTCAGTGTAACAAACAGCTTATGTAAAAGTTCTTCATCTAAAGGGGATCTCTCCCACCTTGTGAGACCCCACCTGCAGTACTGCGCCCAGCTCTGGGGTCCCCAGCACAGGAAAGACATGGAGCTGCTGGAGCCAAGTCCAGACGAGGGCCACAAAGTTGATCAGAGGGCTGGAGCACCTCTCCTACGAGGACAGGCTGAGGGAGCTGGGCTTGTTCAGCCTGGAGAAGAGAAGGCTCCAGTGATATCTTATAGCAACCTTCCGGTACCTGAAGGGACCTACAGGAAAGCTGGAGAGGGGCTGTTAACAAGGGCAGGGAGTGACAGGACAAGAGGTAATGGGTTTGAACTGGAAGAGGGGAGATTTAGATCAGATGTTAGGAGGAAATTCTTCACTGTGAGGGCGGTGAGGCACTGGAACAGGTTGCCCAGAGAAGCTGTGGAGGCCCCATCCCTGGCAGTGTCCAAGACCAGGCTGGATGGGGCTTTGGGCAACCTGGTCTAGTGTAGGGTGTCCCTGCCCATGGCAGGGGAGTTGGAACTAGATGGGCTTTGAGGTCCCTTGCAACCCAAACCATTCCATGATTCTAAAATTAGACAGTTGTGTATTTTAGATATTTTACAGTGCTTGACTGGAATTGTGGGTCAAATAATTCTCAGGTTTACTTAAATGTTTCTTGTCTGCAAGTTGCGCCAGGGAAGGTTCAGGTTGGAGATGAGGAGAAAATTCTTCTCGGAAAGGGTGGTCGGGCATTGGAACAGGTTGCCCAGGGAGGTGGTGGAGTCACCATCCCTGCGGGTGTTTAAGGAAAGGTTGGGTGTGGTACTTAGGGATGTGGTTTAGTGGGTAATAGGTGGTGGGGGGATGGTTGGACTAGATGATCCTTGAGGTCACTTCCAACCTTAATGATTCTATTCTATTCTATTCTATTTGATTGTCTTGTCATCCTGGTATTTTGTTCATCAGATCCACATGCAATGTAATGAGGTAACAATGCAGATGAAAAGAAATGAAAAAATATGTTTTCATGGTCATTATCTTCCATTTGCACTTTGTAATATCTGTTTATTCTCTGGAATAGGGCTTCAAATCTTCCACTACTTTCCAGTTCCAATAAATATAAAAGTTCCCAAGCTACTAATAAGTGTATGAAGACCACTGGAACCCTTTTGCTGAATGCCAGGGGACACTGGTGGCATTGTCTTTTTTTTTTTTTTTTCCAGAGCTATGGAGCACCTGTCTGTTACCCTGCAGTCTGTTTGGGGTTGCTACACCTTTGCAAAGCAAGCCATGGATTCGCTGCTTGCTTTGTAACCACACACTTGAAGCACCTTTGAGAACTGCTTTTTTTTGCAGTAACTGGTAAAGAAGTAAAAAAAAAAAGGAAGTGGAAATATTATGTCAAGAAATAGCTCTGTGGAGAGGGATAAGTTGGTGGAGCACAGCATGAAAAAAAGTGTGACAAGCAGTTTTGTCATTTGGCTAAGCCTTACCATTACCTACCCGAGAAGTATCTGAGATGCAGACATGTTGACAAGCTAGCAAAGCAGTGTCTAAGGGAAGGCGACAGCCTTCTGAGAGCAAGCATGCTTTGACGTTTGGAATGTTCATGCAAGTTTTCTATTTTACTGTAGGAAAGCTTTTGGTTTTTTTTTCTTCCTTGCTTATATTCACAACTCTGACATGCTCTGTAGCGTCAGTATTTATTTTGTCAAAAGTAACCTTTTCTGGTGGCTCAGAAGACAAAGTGGCTAACAGAGACTTTTAGCTGCAGAACCCGTGGGATTTCAAAGGTCTCACTTTCTTTCTCTTGCTTGTTTAAACAGAGGTATTAATCTGCCTGGCATCTCCATCTGACTGGGAAAAATGATGCCACTGAAGGTGTGCTTAGTGATTGCCATGGCAATTGGTGATTACCAACTGGACTCAAATAGAAGGCAGGAAGATAAAGATCAGGGGTTGGAACGAGCTGATCTTTTAACTTCCCTCCTAACCCAAACCATTCTATGAAAGATCAGTCCAGCTATTTACTGTCACTATCCACCCAAAAGCTAAAACCTAGGTGGCCCTGCCTTGGCAACGGGGGTTGGACTAGATGATCTTTTGAGGTCCCTTCCAACCTCTGTGATTCTGTGATCTTTAATTAAACACATACAGGTATGAAGCCAAGTAAAACTGTAAGGCATCCCTGTTCTGTAGCATTACCTCAGGTTAGCATATCTGTGTATGCATGTTTAGCTGAATGGGAGATTTTACATGTTTTTAGCCAGAGAGATGTATCAGAGCTGCAAACAAATCAGTGGAGCCATGAAAATTTAGTAGCTGCTGATAATCTGTTGACCTTGATTTCTTTATCCATTGGGGTGGCTTCACTGCTGAAGGGCAATATGGCTTTTCCTGAGGAAAAGGGAAGTAGAAACTTTCCTCTCCCTGTATAACTGCTGTCTTTGCCATGTACTGTCTGGTGCCATTTTGCAGGTGAGTGGCCCCTTTTGTACCCCTTTCTGCATACCACTGCCTTGTTCCTCCCCATCCCCACTCCTGCATGTTCCTTCATCAGTCTGCACGGCTCCACCGACCGACGCCAGCATCCTGGACTCTTGGGTCTGCATCCTCCGATTTCAGGTTTACCTGTGGTTTCTTAATAACCCATCAATTAGTGTGACTGATGAGGTCTGTTTATTGCATCTGTTGGTTCATCTGTGTGATTCGTGTCTATATATATTCTTGTTTATGGCTTTCCCCTTTGCTTGTTATCCCCTTTGGTATGGAGAAGGTCCTTGACCAGATATGCTTAGGAGAGCAGAGGATCTCTCCTTTCACATACGATCACAAACAAGCTTGCCTCTCTTCAGGGAAGCTGAGAATCTTGCTTCAGTGTAATTTATTGTATACCATGGCAGCTTTATTCTTTACTTTCTGAAGCCTTTTCAGTCTGAGTGGAAATATAAAAGCTTTCAAAAAGCCTTAGAAAGGAGTAAGTTTATTGGTTCCTACAGTCCCAGCAAACAGTCTATTCAGTTTAGCAGTGCTTGGCTTGAATTAATACAGAAACTAAAATAATGCTTCCAGCTGTTCCATCTGTGATTGTACCATCTTACAGGGAAAAGTGCAACTATTGCTCTAATAGGAATTTGGAGAGGAGAGTGATGGCAGAGATGAGAAGTAGTTTCTCAGGGACTAGAATGGAGATAGAAAGGAAATAGCATGAACTATAAATAGATCAATTCCCTTTCTGTCTTGCAGGTCTTCTCAGCAGTAGCTCTTCAATTATCCAAAATCTTGTGTGAGAAAAACATACCTGCATTAATGAAGCGGATGCCACCCAGTTAAGAACAGAGATGCAGACTTTATGATGCTTCTTGGTACACAGCAGGGCAAAGCTGGCTGCACTGAGTCATGTTTAGGAACTGAAATATTAACTGGGAAAGTGTCAGTTCTTTGCTATCCCTGCTGCTTACCAGCACGTGGGTGGAACTGTCAGATCACCCGTGGGAACCAGCAGAAAGTAGCACTGGAACAACCTGTCAATGGCTCTGGACACTGAGGAGAGAGAAAGGAAGGTACATACCTTCATTCCTCTCTAATTAGATGTTTCCATAAGGGAAGGAAAAATACAAGGCACATTTTCCTTTAAACCTGGAGGGCAAAGGAGAGGATGAGGAAAAGCCTACTGAATTATTGAGGTCCTTATGTCACATTGAATGTAAGAAGGACTCACTGCCCCAGAGGAAAGTGATCACGCAGCATAAGAAACCTGCTTTACCACTGCAGGGAGTGGGCCAACAGACATGCTTGTCCAGAGATGACAAGCCTGATCTGTCCCTTTTGTGAAGCATAAAAGCAACTTTATGCTGAATGTTTCTGGGAGTCTGGCTGTGTCAGTGAAGTTGAGCCTTCCTTACATCTCCCTGTATGGTAACTAGTTTGCAGGATATAGTCATACTTATTTTTCTCTCCCTTTGTTCTTTTCTGGACCAGTCAATATGTTTTTTGCCTTTTATTTTCTCCTTTTTTTTTTCCCTCCTGTAGTGCCAAAGGCTCAATAGGAGGAATAAGGAGTATGCCTCCACTCGAGCAAAGAAGGTAACTATTTGAATGTGATACGTGGGAGTTAAATGTGCTAAGCAGTATGCTGTGACACAAAACATGAGTGATTTGTTGTTTGTGTTTGCATTTTAACAAATCTGCAGGAGGAGGACGGGATTTAATATGCGCTCTTGTGTTTAGCACCTGGCTGCTGTGACTTTCATTCAGAAGAGTTTGAGTCATGTTGTGTGTTGTGAAAAGGCTTGTTAGTTATACTAAAGGAGGTTATTAATGACCAAAGGTAACGGAAAAAGAAAAAGGAAACAAAGCTCTTCAGTCATATAAGTATTGATCTCGGAGTGCCAGCACTTAACGGCAAGTGTTTTGATAGTCGACATTGCCATGAGAGTCTACAAACTACTCATGTTTGATAGTCAACATACCTTCAGGAAGTCCATAATCTGTTTACTTCATATTGGAATGAAAGGGATTTTGATGCTGATATTTGATATGCAGGATTTGATATTGTGTTTAAGGAAAATGAACCTGGCTATTAGTGCCTTAATTCCACATTTTGCAGTTACATAGGTTATCAACACAGTAAGCTAAAGACTAAAGCTGAGAAACATAACCATTAATTTTGATTCTGCTTTGAAAGAATGCAGATCTTGGTACACAGAACACTTAATGATATACATCACGTTTTACACAGCCTTCTAACATTCAGCACAAAATTCCTTTTCAGTGGCAGTGCTCTGCTATTGCTCAGCACGTCACCCCTCCTACTAGGAACCCAAAAACTGAGGAATAATCAGTGTGCATAGATTTAACAAAATGCAGACTGGTTAATGCACTGTGGCGCAAGAATCCTGTGGGGGAGGTGTCTGGGACTCGGCTCTGTGGTCTGGCTCTTAGCCTCCACCGGTCGTGCACTCAAAGGGGATAAATTCAGTCTGCGTGGAATATTTTTATTCCCGGTGGGTTAATCTTTGTATTCTTAAGTTTTCGAGTAATTCAAGAATAGATATGCATGTATATGTACGTTTTGTTGATTTTTAGTTTCTAAATTCCACAAAAACAGTAGATGGAAAATGCTTAGATTAATGAGCAGCAGGCATAATTTTTACTAAGACTGCAGTGTCGTAACTGCAGCAGAGAATCCATGGCATTTTTGTGATACACCACATATGAACCACAGTATTCAGTCTTAGTGTCGATACTTTTTGTGTGAACATATTGCATATAAAAAAAGAGCTTTTGATAGTTTAACTGCTTAAACTGCTACCTACCACAGTCTGGTTCAAAAACTGCTGGTGAGATTAACTTCTGCACATACTGTTTTCACAGCAGCCTTTACTCAGGAAGGTGTCTAACAGCAGAAGTTCTGATTTCAAACACCATTTCCCTTTTTGTGTCATTAATTACATCGTAACCGTTAACATGGAAGCAGTTTACAAATAGCTGAGTCTTGCTACGCATTAGTTCTCTGTGAAGCATGCTCTTTACAATGTAGATCAATATAAAGCAATAATATTATAAATCAATGAAACCAGGCTTTATTTTAATAAAAGTTAATCTTAAAAAAAAAGGGCTTTCTTTATTCTTTTAGCATACTTCAATTTATTCTTATGGTGACATATTGTGAAACCATGACAACAGAAAATCACAAGAGGGGTCAGAAACATCAGAATACCTTCAGCTAAAATTAAACTAAAGTAAAAGGAAGAGAGTATCCATAATCCTGATAGTTAGCTACATTTTAACAGCAAGACTAATGTTGTTTTAAAGGAACTATGCTGTCAATACTTTAAATTTGTTTGTACTGGTTTGGAAGCACATCTGTCTCCTGTAACTCTCCTAAGAGGAACAAAAATGTAGGATCTTTGCTTCCTCCTGTCCTCCTCCTTCGTGGAAAAAAAATGGTTACAGGTACGTGAATCTATGTCCACATGTGTACATATTTTAAGCTGGGATGAAATTTCCTCTCCAAAGTAATCAAAGATCCCATTTCTATAGCAAAAACCATAAGGCTGCTTTTTACCTTAACTTGGTTCATATGCTAATGCCAGAACATTTCTCAACTAGCCGTTCAGTGACCCCTTTCACTCACTCATACCGCCACACTCTCCACCTCTCCAACTGACAGTCATCCCTAAACCTGGCCCAGCAACCCCACTTCGCAAAAGGAGGGAAAAAGAAAAAAAAGTCAGTGGAGAGGAACTGCACATGAAATGCATCATCCTTCACACCTACTGGAATTTACATCTCAGTCTTTGAGCCATCTACCACTTGGTGACTAGTGTTTGTGCACAGTCCCTCGTTAAGTGAAGCCTTTCCAAATGGTAAAAAAGGATCTTTCTATACTGAATGCAGCAGACATACATGAGCTTGATCTAAACAAGCAGGCAGTGTCCTGGGCTAATTTTCTTTAACAAGGAGGACGCTCCATTTTCAGCGCCCAGAGTAACACACTTCACATTTAGAATTGTACAATATCGTGAGCTGGAAGGGACCCATAAGGATCATCAAGTCCAACTCCTGGCTCCACACAGGACCAGCCCAATCAGAGCAGATGACTGAGAGTGTTGTCCAGATGTTTCCTGAACTTAGCCAAGCTCGGTGCTGTGACCACTGCCCTGGGGAGCCTCTTCCAGTGCCCGACCCCCCTCTGGTTGAAGAACCTTTTCCTGATATCTAACCTAAACCTCCCCTGTTGAAGCTTCGTGTCATTCCCTGGGGTTCTATCACTGGTCGCCAGAGGGTGGAGATCAGCACCTGCCCCTTTGCTCCCCCTCGTGAGGAAGCCATAGGCTGCCATGAGATCTGCCCTCAGTCTCCTCTTCTCCAGGCTGAACAAACCAAGGGACTTCAACCTCTCCTCATACATCTTCCCCTCTAGACCCTTCACCATCTTTGTTGCCCTCCTTTGGACACTCTCCAATAGTTTTATGTCCTTTTTGTACTGTGGTGCCCAAAACTGCACACAATACCCAAGGTGAGGCCACACCAGTGCAGTGCAGAGTGGGACAATCACGTCCCTAGAGTGGCTGGTGATGCCGTGCTTGATGCACCCCAGGACGTGGTTGGCTTTCCTGGCAGCCTGGGCACACTGTTGGCTCATGTCAACTTGCTATTGACCAAGACCCCCAAGTCCCTCTCAGCATGGAAAGCATAGAAGTTGACTTATCTCTATGCTTCACCATCAGCTTAAAAACTGAACACAGACTTCAGATAGATTAATAGCTCTTATAAGTTGAATGAATACTAATATTAGTGTAAACACAAGTGTAGACAGACTGTTGTTTTTCATTTAGTCTGTTCCTTCTGTGTTCTCAGACAACATGAAGAATATTTCAGCTTTCCACAAGGCTTTAGTATCCAATTCTACTCATCATTAAATCCCGCAAATATCCCTGACTTCATCTATGACAGCTTCTCTTGTGTTGAATCTGCTAACTCTCATATATTCCAATTGCTTCTTTATTCTTGTGTTTGCTCCTGTGGTCTGAATGGAGGCCTCCACCTGGACGATTTCCTCAGTGATGTGGAGTAAGTTCGGCTGGGCTGGGATTTTGGTTTTGCTTTTATGTATTCATTGAGCTGCAGACAAGACACTGACTCCCTCAGACTTATATTACGTGTCTCCAATCACCAAGGCACAGGTATCACATGGTATCGTGAGACTGACACTTGAAAAGGGATCACGTACAATTAGTAGGCACTTTAAAAGAAAAAAAAAAAAAAATCCACTTCACTGGCACTTGTCTTTGAAGCAGTCTTTGAAGTGGCACTTCCAGTCCTGCCAGACAGTGTGGTGAGGCCTAAGATGTAAACAGCTGCAAAGTGGTCAAACAGCAAGTGTGGTATAATGTGATATATTTTTTGCGTGGGTTTTAGTTACTGCTGTGACATTTATGTGCTTCAAAGAAACAGTAAAAGATCACACCTGATATCTGTCATGAGCTTCATCTTGAACAAGTAAGACTCAGGGTGTGTTCTGAAAGCCTCTGTGTGCAAGTGATCTGCTGGATCCAGTAGATTGCTTGCAGGAGGGAGTTTGTGCCTCCTGGGATCCTTCACTGGGAGTACGTCCTTTTGCTGTCTCTCGGACTCACGGGGGCTACCAGAGGAAGTGCCTCAGCTGAGGTTCTTCACACTTGCTGAAATGCAAAAACAAAGCTATCGTAAAGATATCTGTGTCAAGTCATTAATTTAAAACCTGAAATTGCAGGCAGGAGGCTGTGGATTACAAAAACAGAACCGAGCCTGATTCTTGCCGGTTTTACCAAACAGCCGCCATGGCTGGTTTCTACAGCATTGCATGCAGTGCTAGAACTACCCGATTCAGGAACTGGCCCACCGGTGAGGGTACCATTTGGCTTGTTGCTGAAGTGACAAAAAATCCAGTTGCGAGATGAATGATAGCGTCGCTTGGGGTTTTTTCCGCATTCTGTTAGGCGAGCACTCCTGCTGTCCACACTCCCTGCAAGTCTCTTTGGCAAGAGGCTTCACCCGCTTCACCAACAGATGGAACAGGCACTGACCCTGTCAAGTCCTGTGCTTCTGGCAAACTTGCAAACCACGTGCCACTGCTGCTTTCTCCAAATTAGGCTTTAAGCTCACTCATGTACCTCAAACTGCACTGTAATGTAAAGACAAAATGGAGGTGAAGCTGTTGGCAAAATCACAGTGCTAAAGTCACACAGTCCAGAATGTCTCTCTTAACCTTTTTCACCTTTATAGAGGAATCTGAACCACAGGTTGTGACTGTGCAGAGTTGCTGCTGTAG
This sequence comes from Psophia crepitans, assembly GCA_013399095.1. NCBI lineage: Eukaryota > Metazoa > Chordata > Aves > Gruiformes > Psophiidae > Psophia > Psophia crepitans. Next base: position 22,094 of record VWZZ01004229.1, on the reverse strand, counting down.
AATGTCATTTAGGTGGCCTGACAATGTTCTACCTTCGTCTACTACTAGGTCTTAGATGGGAAGAGCAAGGTAATGCTGAATTGTCCTATCCACTGTATAGGTTTTATAAGCAGGGAATTAACGTATGAAACCAGCAGTGGAGCTATTTGGTGCATTTTGGCATTGTGCTGGCAGGGATTGCTGAGGGAAATAATTCAGGTCTGAAAAGAAAGGCTTGGAAAATGGGAAGTCAAAGCAAGACAAGTGATGGTTCAGTGTCCAAGTGGAGATCAGTGACAAGTGGTGTTCCTCAGGGGTCGGTACTAGGACCGGCACTGTTTAACATCTTTGCTGGCGACATGGACAGTGGGGTCGAGTGCACCCTCAGCAAGTTTGCCACCAACACCAAGCTGTATAGCGCAGCTGACACACTGGAGGGAAGGGATGCCATCCAGAGGGACCTTGACAGGCTAGAGAGGTGGGCCCGTGTAAACTGCATGAAGTTCAACAAGGCCAAGTGCAACGTCCTGCACGTGGGTCAGCACAATCCCAAGCACAACTACAGGCTGGGCGGAGAATGGACTGAAAGCAGCCCTGAGGAGAAGGACTTGGGGGTGCTGGTTGACGAAAACCTCAACATGAGCCGGCAGTGTGCGCTGGCAGCCCAGAAAGCTGACTGTGTCCTGGGCTGCATCAGAAACAGTGTGGCCAGCAGGTCGAGGGAGGGGATTCTGCCCCTCTGCTTTGCTCTTGTGAGACCCCACCTGGAGTACTGTGTCCAGCTCTGGGGTCCCCAGTACAAGAGAGGCATCAAGCTGCTGGAATGAGTTTGGAGGAGGACCACAAAGATGATCAGAGAGGTGGAGCACCTCTCCTACGAGGACAGGCTGAGAGAGTTGGGGCTGTTCAGCCTGGAGAAGAGAACTCTCTGGGGAGACCTAATTGCAGTCAACCAGTACCTGAAGGGGCCTACAGGAAAGCTGGCTAGGGACTATCAGGGACCATAGCAATAGGACAATAAGTAATGGCTTTAAACTGAAAGAAGGGAGATTTAGATTAGATGTTAGGAAGAAATCCTCTACTGTGAGGTCGGTGAGGCACCGGAACAGGTTGCCCAGAGAAGCTGTGGAGGCCCCACCCCTGGAAGTGTTCAAGGACAGGTTGGATGGGGCTTTGGGCAACCTGGTCTAGTGTAGGGTGTCCCTGCCCATGGCAGGAGCGTTGGAACTAGATTGCCTTTGAGGTCCCTTCCAACCCAAATCATTCCATGATTCTATGATTCTATGTCCTTGCCAATAAGCTTAACACAAAAGATATTCAGAAGAAATATGCTTGTGTCACATGAGTTTTTTTGTGAGGGTGAAGCAAGACCTTATTTCTTACTCCTTGCCTGAGAAATGCCTTCGTACCACACAGTGCCAGGGAGACAATGGCAATACCTGTTGTGGCAATGCCAGAGGTCCCAAACCTCCAGTCTTGGTTCCAGCAGCTGCAAACAATCAGGATGGTGCCAGCAGTCAGTCCCTCAAAATCTCCTGTGTGAAGGTAGCTGAGGAGTGCAACATAAGGTAAATCAAGCCAGTCTTCTCCAGGCTCCCTGTGCTCCCTTTCCCACTGTTTGCGTGTGCTGGTGCCTGTAACCTGCTACAGATCTATCGAGGTAAAACTACGAGGGCAGTTGGCATATTTAATTTAACCCTTTTATTCCTTCTGAGAGGTTTCTGATGTGTAAGTTTTGCTAGAGATTCCCTGGTGCACCTGTATGAAAAATATTAAAAGTCCCAGATGGGTGTATGAAGTGCAATATACTCTCCAAATTCATTCTGTTCAAGGCTGCTCAGAAAAAGCAGCCAAAGCAGTATAAAGCCAGGTATTTTACGTAGATAAATTATTCAATCTGATTATAAAATAAGGTACTTTGTACTCACTACACAGATACTTTTTCTGACCATTATACTTGAAAAACACATTTTATTTTCCATCACTGTGGTCATTAAAAGTCCTAGAGTGTTCATGTCATACTCTGAATGTATGTTATAATGTATAACACAGAGGAGGCTTTCACAAATTGTCTTTAAAGTGTTGCAGCTTTTAAAAAAAAATATACAGTTTTGGTTCATTTGACAGTTCTATGTAAAGAGCCACTATCAGCTTTATTGCTTATCTATGCTTATATCTCAAAAAAATGTCTAAACAGTGTGAAAAAGTGACTGGTTCACTAATCATAGAATTATAGAATCATTAAGGTTGGAAGAGACCCCAAGGATCATCTAGTCCAACTGTCCCCCCACTACCTATTACCCACTAAACCATGTCCCTAAGTACCACATCCAACCTTTCCTTAAACACCCGCAAGGACGGTGACTCCACCACCTCCCTGGGCAACCCGTTCCAATGCCCGACCACCCTTTCCGAGAAGAAATTTATCCTCATCTCCAACCTCAACCTCCCCTGGTGCAACTTGCAGCCGTTCCCCCTTGTCTTGTCACTAGTTATCTGCGAGAAGAGGCCAGCCCCCAGCTCACCACAACTTCCTTTCAGGTAGTTGTAGAGGGCAATAACGTCTCCCCTGAGCCTCCTCTTCTCCAGACTAAACAGTCCCGATTCCTTCAGCCGCTCCTCATAAGACCTGTGCTCCAGACCCTTCACCAGTTTCGTTGCCCTTCTCTAGACACGCTCCAGGGCCTCGATGTCTTTCTTGTGGTGAGGGGCCCAAAACTGGACACA
>VWZZ01004229.1:0-11237 GCA_013399095.1 Psophia crepitans | reverse complement strand
CGGGCTGCGGCTCTCCGTGTGCGCCCGCAGGGGTGTGCGCTCGTCTCGGAGCGAGGGGGGCGGCTCCGCACCTGCCCCGGGCTGCGGACAGCGGCCGCGGCGCGTACGTGAGCGCCTCGGTTCCCGCCTCCGGCCGGCAATTATTTGCTTTCGCGTATTTTATCTATTTAATTGTTCTATTTAATGTCGGTGGGACATGCGCAGAATAATAGTGTGCGTGCCCTAATGCACTGGTTTGCTGGTTTTGATTATTTTTCCCACCGCGCGTCTGTCCTGTGGGTGAGAAGGGAAGAGAGAAATGGGTGGGATGTGGGGGCTCTGCAGCCGCCGATCGAGCGGTGGCGGCCGCAGCAGGACGGGGGGCGCAGCCCTCTCCTGCGGGAGGTGCTGCCGGGCTCTGGCCGCGTCCCGGTTTGCAGAGGGGAGACCCGCGGGGCCTGGATCTTCCCGTTTGCACCGAGTCGCTTGTTCTGCTCTCCATCCCCGGGCTGAGGGGAGGTGACATCTGCCACCGTCACGTAGTGGTGTCAGCAAGGGGAAGGCGTCTTGATCTTTCCTTCCCGGAGAAGCAGCCAGATAACCACGATCGGCCAAATCTCAGTTGCGGTCGGTTCAGCCGCGTGTGCTGCATCTGCCTTCTGGAAGGATCAGTGTTAATAGGAGCGATCTACCGAGTCCTGGTTTATTGCCACAGTCCATAAACCCGCCTTTTGAGAGGGACGGGAACTTGGGCCTAGGCTGGAAAACTACATCTTTCTGCTTTCCCCTGTTGCAGCCTGTCAGGGCTGTGGAATTACAGTTTGCTGTAGGGAGCGCGTTGCAGATCCGGCTGTTTTCATAGCTGCTGAGGAATTAGAAGGCAGAGATGTTTGCCTGACTCTGCATAAATTAAGAGTGAGCTAATGTGGGTGTAGGGCAGATCGGGCATGTCGCGTTTTCCTCCTCTTTGACCTGCGTCATGTTATGCCAGCTGATAAGCGTACACTGGGGTGGCTGCAGTTTTTGTGTCCGTTCTGCTGCTGTGGCCCCTGGGTCCTGACCAGCTTGCCCTGGATAATATTCCAGTCACAGTACTCCAGGTTCTGCTGCATTGCTGTCAAAATCTGGACTGGCTGCACCTGCCTTTGCAGCCCGTGGCTGGAACAAGCACGTGATGCCTCATCTTCCCAAACACAGAGCGTGACGTAGAGTGCGTTCATTCTCCGGCTGCTACGTTTTAGTAGTACGCAGGTAGCCGAAAGTGAGGTGCGTTTTTACCTTTTGCTCTAAGAGGGGGGTGGGGAAGGGTAAACTGCCCAGAAACGCTTTTTGGAAGTGAGAGAGAACAGTTACCGTTGTATTCAGTGCATTTGTGTGTATTTATACTGAAAAGTTGTGTCCAGTAAATAATAACGGAGGACCATAGGAAGCTCTGCAAAAGCAGATAATTGAGCATTCTAATGCCTCTTGGGACCGATGTTGTACATGTCCAGCGAGTGAGATGTAAACCTGAGTGAAAGACAGCTTGCCCTCCTTGGAAAATGTGGTCTGAGATTGAGACATCTACGAGCTTTTACGCCAAACTGATTTCTGCAAACTAATGGCAGTTCAAAGTTGGCTGTATAGTATGAACCGTGTAATTCGTTGGTCTAAGTTTTCTTGGGCGTTTCTAGTTGCAGCTTGAACCGATATATTTATCTTACATTAATGCATTGTCCTCACTTAAAATAGCAGATTTTCTGGCTGCTATGCTGTCTTCTAACAGATGCAAGGCCAGCCTTTTGGAAGGCTATGAAAATAAAAATATTCGCAGATTAGCGCTTCAGTTATAAAATGTCACAATGCTGGGAAGGTAGTTTGGTACATCTGGGTAGATAGAAAAGGTAGTTTTGGTGTGATGGAGAGGAGGGAGAGACATCCAAGCTTTTTAGTATAATTCTTTCTGATTACTTAATAGAAAATAATTTTCATAATTTCTTGAGTTTAACAAGTTTGCAATTCCATACACGTTGGGAAGAATATAAACGCACTCCCAATTTTTTATTTGCTAAAACTGTCTTCCTGTGTTTAAACTGTAGGAAGTGATTCTTCGGAAGAAATTTTGTGATGGTGGATGTAGTGGCTTGGTGGATGCCAGAGGTGAAAATCTTGGTGTAGTCCATCGTGCCCTTATTTTTGTGGGGCAGGGAAAGTGGGTGTGGATTTTTGGAGATAAATCCTGAATATCTTGTTTGTTCTATGTGGATGTGAAGACCGCATAACGCTTAGACTCCATAACGCTGTGGAGTCAGGGACTGTTAATTTTGAGGCTATAGGTTGTGCCATCTGTTTAATAAGCGACACTAACCAGAAACCTTTATTCTTTGCATATGAGATTTGAATGGATTTTAACTGCACCAGGAACTGGCTTCTGACTACTTTGATACCATTTTAAGCCACAGTTGTATATAGTGCTTGCACTTTTTAACTTAAAAAGCCTGCGATATGAGGATTATGTGCATCTTTGAAATGCAGTTCACCTTTTCTTTTCATAAGCGGTGCCTACTAGCACCAGAGCTGACATGAAAGACATGAGGGTGCAAAGAAGTGGAATCTGCTGCTCAACAGATTGTTTTGTATTTTGTATTTTTAACAAGCCAGTGTGGATAGTCATTTTTGTTTGGCTTTAAGTTGTCTCTATGTGCAGTAGTGTTCATGGCAAACAAAATCAGGAAACTGAAATAGTAAATCCGAAAAAGATAGCTGGGAAAACACACACTGTGTTGATTCTGCGGTGTTGCTGCATGTATGTGAGTTCAGGGTTAGAATCCAGTCCATGTTAAAAAAAAAAAGTTATAAAATAAACTTCAGAGTCATCAAATAGACAAAACAGAGGAAAAATCAGAGAGCTAGGACTTTTAACTTGCATCTTGTGGCACATGACTTGTCTGCCATTTACTGTAGCTGTTCTGGATTTGTATGGGATTCTGAATTAGAAGAATCAGACCTTTTCTCTTTCGCTCAAGAATTATTTTTATTACGTTAATATTATTATCATTAATAATAATAGTAATAATAATAATAATGAACAGAGATGCTTCATGCTTCAGATGGTTTAATACATGTCCATAGGCAGTGCAGCTTGATTAATTGAAGCTTAACTTCGAACAGGATCCTATTACTGTAGATTTAAGTCAAGCCTTGATGTTCCAGTAATGCATTTTTAAACGTGTTTTTCTGGTTTCACTGAAGATGAAGATTCCTGCTTAATGAGAGATCTAGCAAGCAACACTCTGCTCATTTATTTCTAATAGATTGCATGTAATATGTATTGTATAGGGTTAAAGGTTTCTGAAAAACAGATTGATTTGTTTTTGCTTCGTAGTATTGATTGATTTGATAAGTCAGCTGCTCAGAGCAGTGTGATAGTATTTTTCTGTTTCCACTGCACGAGACTGTTCTTCTGAAATTTGGTTTGCTGAAGGGGCGTGGGGAAGCATCTTTATTTGCTGCTTTCATGTATGCAGGGAAATAATGATGATAATACCTGTCCTAATTCTAAAGAAATAAACACAGGAGCAATATAATGGGTACGTGACAGCTGTGGATGGCAGAGGACTTAGTTGAGGATACTCTAGGACTGCAGGATGGTGTTTTTCCTTTAGACCCTTTCTGCTGGCGAGAGTCTATCTGGACATGGGAGGAGGAGTGGGAATGGGGGTGCAAATCCGTTTCCAAGGAGGCAGCAGGGAGGTGCTGCTGGGAAAGTGGCNATGCCCGACCACCCTTTCAGAGAAGAATTTTCTCCTCATCTCCAACCTGAACCTTCCCTGGCGCAACTTGCAGCCATTTCCCCTTGTCCTGTCACTAGTTATCTGCGAGAAGAGGCCAACCCCCAGCTCACCACAACTCCCTTTCAGGTAGTTGTAGAGGGCAATAAGGTCTGCCCTGAGCCTCCTCTTCTCCAGACTAAACAAGCCCAGTTCCTTCAGCCGCTCCCATGCTGGTCTAACTGCGGATACTTACTGGGAGAACTTTCCATTATCCAGTAAGCCTATATAAGCAACTGTTTGTGGATAAGCAGTGGGGTTTTGTACATCATCAGGGAAACTAGTGAAAGAAATTGATTAGATGTATTTAAAATAATAAGTATTCTAAGTGAGACAGACCACACTGGGAGCCTATATTTTTCCTATTGCCTAGTAAAAGGAGGAGGAGAAGACATCCTGTGATGTTTAGCCAATGATTTCAGAACATTTAAAAAATTTAAAGTGTTTAAATTATTATTTTTTTAAACATGTACCCTTCCCCATGCTGTTCAACATGTCCTTGGATTATCTATTTGGTCTTGTCAAATCTTGCTCGTAAGCCAGCTATTAAGCATTACTTGCTTCTTTCGTTTTTTAACAAGCACTTCAATAAAAATTACTCTGTAAGAAGGTGACCACCTTTTCACCCATCTGAGGAAAATTTGACAGTAGGGAGGGAGAGACTTCATTAGAAGTCTGTGGGTGAATGCAAACAGATGAGCAGCGCTTCCTTGGAATTTGGGCTGAATCCTTTTAGTGGTAATTTCTTTCTTCAACTAATTAAACTCTTCTGAACCTCCATGGCACCCTTATTGTGCATCAGGAGCATCCCTGCTGAATTTGATATTCAAACTTTCAACTCTAAAAGGTGAGCACAGATCAGGAAAACACCAGGACAGTAGAGCCATGGAGTCTGCAAAACTTGGCCATCAGCTACCGAGATCAATTGAGCAACTACCCTAAATTAACTCACGATTGCTTTATTTTTCACATGCTGGGAACATATATCAGGAGAAGAATTGCCTATCTATATATGTGTGGTTGAGGTTCAATATTTAGGAAATACAGGTTTAATGCCCTTGTATTGATCTGGATAAATAATTCTGTTTCTCTGCATTTATTTTCATTTTTGTATAGAAGATAAAAGGTTTTTGATTGTTCTTCTTCTGGTGGTCATTCAGACTTTTTTTTTCTTTTTACAAGACACATATTTTCTTGTAAATACCCACTTAAAAAGTGGTGGGCATTTGGATGGGCAGGAGCTAAGGGGCTGGGTAAAAGAAGGTATTTTTAAACAGGAGGAGGGGGGAAAGTGCAGACATAATGGAAGATCTAAAACGTACAGAAATATGACTTTTTTCCCCCTAACTTATGCTTAGTTTTTATTTGTGGATTTGTTGTTTTTTTTTTTAATTTATTCTGATATATGAGTTACAATTCTTGCTGACAGTGTTACTGTTACTCTGTGTTTACATACTGTCTATTCTGATGGGACATGTTTGAAATCTTGATGCTTTGAAAGTCTTAAATATAACTCTTCTTTAGATTAAATAAATTTAAATTAGAAAAACACTTTAAAAAAAACCCAATGAGAGTAATGTCTAAAAAAGCTCCCACCAGAGCAGAGGGAGGAAGTGGCTCTGGGTTTTCCCCAGGCTAATGTAAGCAGAATGCTTTAAGGCTCTTCAAATCCAGAGAAAAGAACGTGCAAAACCCGTAGTTTTCTGTATGTTGGCTGTCTCAGGTGAATAGTGGGAGGGTGGGTACCACCTTCACTGTTGGAAGAGGAAATGGGCACGTTTTGTGTGATGTGAGTGGGGAGCAGAGGGGTTTTTTTTCCTTCTCTTAACAGCTTTCTCACAACAGCTTTTTTATGATCACAGAGTAACTTTGGTTGGAAAGGATCCCTAAATGCCGTCTGATCAAAGCTCTGCTCAGATCGGGCGACTGAGGCGAGGGCTGCACATGCCACGTGTGTAGCCCTTGGCTTAACTAAAGCACGAAGCTCTGGCAGCCGAAGCGCCGTGCCTCTCGTGGGTTTCAAACATGAGAGTGTGCGGGCAGCTTTGCTTGCCACGCTGGCGGGATGGGGCACGGCTGCCAGAGGCAAGCCTTCCTCTCACCTGCCCTCCTCCTCTGCCGGCTGAGCCGCCATGCCGAGAGCTGCTCGCTCTGCCGCTGTCACTGGGAGTGTTGGGACGAAGAGCGTCTGAGGGAAACAGCAATTACCCCCTGGTGGGCACTGGGTTCTAAATCCGTCTTACAGAGAAGGACAGATTGATTAGGATGTCTATAAGCATCATGTATCACTGCTTATTTTAGATAAAAAATAGTCTCAGTAATGTATCAGATAACTCTTCGGGTTACGCAGTCATTCCACCTGGGAAAGGGCTGAAATATGTGTGCGTTTGCTGTGTTAGTTTATCCAGTGACCTGATAATTATTTATTTTTTTTTAAGGATTTTTAAGATGATCAAAACGGGGAAAAGTAATGTCCAGAAGTTTATAAAACATTTTTCTTTTTGGTGTTAAATTATGTTGCAACAGTTTAAAAATTAGAGCACTGTTTTTTTAAAAATGAAAGCTTTATTAAGCAGCATTCTTACTAATTACAGGCTGTGCAGTTACCCTTCATCTAATGAAGAAAATCTCCCCTAGTAACTTTGCGGTGAGCTGACAGAAACTTGTATTAAGTAAGGGCTGGTGTAAAACCAGGCTGTATCTTGGTAATTCCATTGCATTTTTGGTGGACATTTCACATATCCTTTCCACAAACTTTACGTGCATTTCTGATATCCGCAGCTGTTGTACCTTTTGTCTCAGCATGATAAGTAGGGATGAACTCAGAGTTCTGCTCTCACTGAAGAATTAACTTCCCTTGCTGGTAAATGATTAATGTAATCCACTTATGAGATTGCCATGACATAATTCAGATTTTGGCATGCTTAATTTTATTTCATAACAGTGAGAAAACCCTGAAGTCCTTGAAAGCTTTTTCATGGAGGACCGTCCTAGGGCTGTGAGGAGCGTGGCAGAGATGTTTGAGCCCGATGCCTTCTGGGCAAGGAGCCGGGCATTGGCCCAAGGGGACTGCGCCGTACTTCATCAGGGAGCCTTATGATAATTAGTCAGACTGTTTTCGCCCTAGTTTTGTCCAAGTCGAGCAGTTTTAATGGGTTGTATTTCTGAGTGGTGTACCCTTTGGACCACACTGATTTTTGGAATCAGCAGTTTTAGTTGCAGTTAAAGTGGAGTAAGGGACTTAATGTGCTCTCACATGTCTTTTTATTTCTTTACCTGAGAAAATTGTAAAGACTGGTTGTATTTATTTCAGCTTAGGTAAAGCTTCTTTTGAATGCAAATTTAAAGGTATGTTTTATGAGTTACACACATTTAATGCTTTGATACATGATACATCGAAATATGTTCTGGATTCAGACCCTACCACTTTATTAAAAAGAACTTGTATTCCCAGTTAGCTACTGACTTGATTACTTCTGGTTTTACAGCCAAGGTATCTCAGCCTCTTCAATAAAATTTTTGTCTCAGGGAAAGCCAGAGAAGCTGGAAGGAGAAGAGAAGGACAAATTGATTAGGATGTCTATAAGCATCATGTATCACTGCTTATTTTAGATAAAAAATAGTCTCAGTAATGTATCAGATAACTCTTTGAGTTATGCTGGCTATCACAGGTGACGTAGAGCATCACCTGATGTCTTCTGCTGCACTGCTTATGAGAGTGCCTGTGCCACTGTCATCGACCAGGAATAACAAAACATTTCCTACAGGAAATCTGGTTCTCTGTCAGACCCCCCTCAGGATAAATTACCCCTGATAACCAACAGAAGCATTTTGAACTGAATGGCGGGTTGGAAATACAGTTGCATGAAAAATAAATATTAAAAGCACAATCTTAGCTTCCATACGGTTAATACTTGTATAGCAATTTTTTTTTTTAAAGTAGTAAGTTCTCTTCTCCAAAAATTATAGCCTTTTGGTGATTCTCTAGGAATTAAAACTTCAATGAATGGCCTTTTTATGCACGGAGCAAAGGCAATTTTTATATATCACATTTTTGGTATACAAATTCAGTTTTTATTGAAGATACTTTTTCTTCAGCATCCTTATCCATGAATATAATGACTTTTTAGGTAGAGGTCCAAAGTTTTTTTTGGGTTGTGGTTTTTTTTTTTTTCCTTCTAGTATATAACTGTGGTGAAACCTGAGTGATTCACAACTCAATTTTGATCAGCAGTGTGATACTCTGCGATGTGTCTTGTAAGCAGGGGTATCCGCAGGCACTGTGGTGCAGGCACGTAAACTGCATACGCTGTGGATAACAGTAGCACAAACAGCAGTAAGGTAAGAGCCCCTTTTTTATTAAGAAACAGTCCTTCCTGTATTTGGAAAAGGAAGACTTTTTCAGCTGCCTGTCCAAGAGCCTTGTATTTTCAAATGGCAGCGTGTGTGACTTCAGGGCCATTGGACATTGGGAATGCTGAGGGATATGTACTGTATTTTTGTAGGTGTCTTACGCCTGAAACCAGAGGGTGAAATTACCAGGAAGGATTTCACAGGCTGAGGCTGAGTAATTCAGGTCTTCTTGTGATGCAAGGAAGAGGAAGACAAGACATTTTTTCAGTCAGTTAAGACACTCTAAAGTCAGTCTAGAGGTTTTATAATCATTATGAACTGCAAGGACTTAATGACAGCACACAAAAAATCTGTTATCCTTCCATTTTTATGGTAGTCTGTGTCTCAGTTATTAATGCTTAGTGGGCCAAAAAAATCAGACGCATACCCCTCAGAGACTCATCTCCTCCAGCTAGGTGCACATCTGCTGCCACTGTGTTTACTCCGCCAACAGGACTTTCCCTCTCTCTGATGTACAACAGGAATTCCGCGTCTTCCTGGCCTTCTGCAATATCTTACATGGTTATTACAGCATAGTAGCATACACAGCTTGGTGGCATCTTTACTATATCTGAAACGACAATACAGAAAGGTGCTGAACAGGGGTCATAACTGATAATCCAAATAAAACTCACTGCTTTGGTGGCACTGAGAAGAATCTAATGAAGTCTTTGGGTGGATTTTGTTGGTCTTCACCTGGCACTTGTGGGGGACCATGTTACGGAGAGAAGACATGTTTACAAATACTGTCATCAAATATGTCAAGTATGAACTGGTGTGCTGTCAAGGCACCTATAACCAAGCTTGCTTGAGGCCTTCAGTTGTGCATGGTTCTGTGTTCACCCTGATGGAACTAGCCCTTCCCGAAGCTTCACAAGCGGTGCAGCTTTATAAATAGTTTCAAGATCATATTTTACCATTAGTTTTGACTAAAGTAGTTGGAGCAGTGGTTACACTTTGGTAGGTAAGTAATTATCAGACAGGATTTCCCATCATTGCTCTTTAAAGATTACATCCTATTTGGAGGATGGAAGTGGGGAAGGGAAGGGGCTGTGTAATTGGAGCATCCATCTGGCGCGTTTTGACGACACAGCATGTTTGTTAGTGAGTTGAGTTATCCATCCTTGCTGTAACCAAGCCAATGCCAAATACATAGCAAAGGCTTAGCATACAGTATAAAAAGAACCTGGTGTTGTACCTGAATGTTATTTATTCAGACTGTTAAAATTTCTGAAGTCTGTTTATTCTTGTACACCTGTTTACTAACTAAGTCTTTTGAAGACAGCCTAAGGTCTCATGGCCACAGCTGTTTAAGAACAATGTTCATGAAATATCTACTTTTTTACCAAGAGGAAGGAATCCCCCTAACAATCCCCACCATGCTTTTGTTATCTAAAAAGCAAATATTCTGGCTGCAGTCCTGTCTGGGGAAAAAAAAAAAGAAATATGGATCAACACTGTAAGCTTTAAAGGTGCAAATCTGGAAGCCATTTTCTGCTGAGGAGAGACTAAAGCCTTAGAAATTTAGACTTCTGTTTTGTTGCTCTTAACTTGGGACATGCATTCCCTACCTGCAGTGAAGATTCTGAATTCTCTTTTACGGGCTCCCAGATCTGTTCTTGCTGATGTTTGTAGCTTACCAAGCACTGACAAAGCGAACTTGTGTGATTTGTGACGCTTGTGAGTTGTGAGGAGGCATATGAGTGTCAGAAGCAAACATGGAGTGAAAATATACCAACTTCAGTTTGCATTGTATGAGATGGCAGTGTTGCCAGTTTTTGTCTGGGGACTCAGGACGGTAGCAGTGCTTTTATTTGTGTTTCCAGGGTTATCTTTATGTTCACAGATTCTTCACTTTTAGCCTCAGGTACCTCAGAGGAAACTTTCCTGTATGCTAGTTATAATTTTATTTTTCCTGTCCTTAAGTGTAGCATGTGAAAATTTAATTCCTTCTTGTAAGACATAGCATTGTCATCCTTCAGCTCCATCTGCATGTGCACTGTGCTTGTGACAAGGCCTGGAAGGTCATCTCACGTACACATTTGATTTTGCATCTGGTGTGTACCTGTTCTAGTTTTGCTGTGAGTACTGTGTATTTTAAATGCCATTGAATTGTATGTGGTGAGGATTTAATCCTCCTCTTTTTTTCTGTTCCCTCCCATCTGTATCTGGTTTGTAAGTTATGTCATCGTGTTTTCCACTTGTTCTGCTTTGTCCTGAGGAGGCTAATTCTTCTTCTTCTAAATGTAGCCCCATTCATAGGCTCCTGGTACATGTGACATATTCCCCAAGGAAGGCAATGATGTAATAGTGGATTTTTATCTGCAAGGGATCAAGGTTAGAAAAAATACCTTTGCAAAGGATCTGATGAAACTGCAGAGGACACATGGGGAGACAGTTGAGAGAGTTTGTGTCTGGGTGTGCATTTAATCTAGAAATACATGTTTCAGAAAAAAACCCCACCCTTTTCTTCTTGGAAATTAATAGGAGAATTGTGCACTGGGTAATGGAAAGAGCTTAAAAATTGGCAGATGCTTCACCATTGTGATAGAAACAGCTTCACAGTCCACAGTTTGGAGCCAGTGGCCCACAGCTTCTAAATAAATCTTTGTCTCTTCATGCTAAAGACTTGGCAGTGGGTGGTTACCATTCTTCATAGCTCTGATACTCCAGACTTGGGGAAAAGTCTTTGCATTTTCTGTGGCCTGGTGAATTTGTGGTCAAAGAAATAATTTTTTTTCCTTAATTTTATGTTTGTTGGTTGGTTGTTTTTTTTTAATAATGCTGAATTTTTCAGAGTCAGTCCTGAAGGACAAGAGGGTCCAGAAAGGCTGGACATTTCTCGGGAAGGAAGTCTTAAAGGTGCAGGAGCAGCCTGTCCCCGGGTGCTGTAAGACGAGCCGACGGGGAAGAAGACCAGCGTGGCTGAACAGAGAACTTTTGCTGAGTCTCCAGGGGAAAAAAGAGAGTTTGCATCCAGTGGAAGAAGGGTCAGGGAACTCAGGGAAAGTACAAGTAAGTTGCTAGCCTATGGAGGGGAAAAATCCGAAAGGCTAA
>VWZZ01004226.1:0-17528 GCA_013399095.1 Psophia crepitans | reverse complement strand
GGAAGTTGAAGTCCCAACAATTAATTAATTAATGTCATCTACCAATTAATGTCATCTACATGGCCTTGTGCAAAGCATTTGACATCCTTTTCTCTAAATTGGAGAGACATGGATTTGACAGATGGACCACTCAGTGGATACGGAACTGGCTGGATGGTCACACTCAAAGAGTTGCGGTCAATAGCTTGATGTCTAAGTGGATATCGGTGACGAGTGACGTTCCTTTGGGGTCCATACTGGACCCGACACTGTTTCACGTCTTTGTCAGCAACATGGGTAATGAGATCGAGTGCACCCTCATGGTGCAGTTGATACACTGGAGAGAAGGGATACCATCCAGAGGGACTTTGACAGGCTTGAGAGATGGGCCTGTGTGAACCACGCGAAGTTCAACAAGGCCAAGTGCAAGGTCCTGCACATGGGTTGGAGCAATCCCAAGCACAACTACAGGCTGGGTGAAGAATGAATTAAGAGCAGCCCTGAGGGAAAGGACGAAAGGACTTGGGGGTGCTCATTGATGAAAAACTCAACATGAGCCAGCAGTGTGTGCTAGCAGCCCGGAAAGCCAACCATGTCTTGGGCTGAATCAAAACCAATGTGACCAGCAGGTCGAGAGAGGTGATTTTGGAGTACTGCATCCATCTCTGAGGTCCCCATTACAAGACAGACTTGGAGCTGCTGGAGCAAATCCAAAGGAGGGCCAGGAAGATGATCAGAGAGCTGGAGCACCTCTGCTATGAAGACAGGATGAGAGAGTTGGGTTTGTTCAGTCTGGAGAAGAGAAGGCTACAGGGAGTCCTAACTGGCCTACAGGAAAGGGAGACCTAAAGTGGACCTACAGGAAAGATGTAGAGGGGCTGTTTACAAGAGCATTTGTAATAGGACAAGGGATAATGGGTTTAAACTCAAAGAAGGGAGATTTAGATATAATATGAGGACAAAATGTTTCCCTATGAGGGTTGTGAGGCACTGGAACAGGTTGCCCAGAGAAGTCGCGGGATCTTCATCCCTGAAAGTGTTCAAGGCCAGGTTGGATGAGGCTTTGGGAAACCTGGTCAAGTGGAGAGTGTCCCTGCCCATGATCTTTAAGGTCTCTTCCAACCCAAACAATTCCATGAACCCTTTGGGGATCTCAGGGAAAGCAGGTATCATAAACTTGTTTCCCCCTTCATTCATCTGGTTATTTGTGCACCAATCTCTGCAAGACCAAGTGGATAGATCTTGGAAAACAGGTAAAAGCAATGAAACAGAGGTTCAGGGAGTCCGTGGAAGGCCTTTAGCTACATTTGAGATAAGTGGGACCAGGAATGTTTCTTTTAGTTGATTTAATGACAATGAAATTGTGACAGAAGTTGAGACACTATCCAAGAGAAAAATCTTAATCTTTTCTATTTCATATATTTCGTATACCTTCTTTAGGCACACTGGCTCCGTTGAAGATTTGATGGTGGCTTAAATGGGTCTTTGATACAACATTGGAACTGCTATGTTTAATATATATATGAAGTGTATTAATATATACTTCACCCATGAAACTGCATGAAGCATGAAATACGCCACATTCTCTTAAATCAAGTATTGAGGAGAGCATACCTCTAGGTCTGAATGTTTCAATCAATTGTAAGTTTGGATATACTGACTTACTGATATGATTTTCTGTATTTTTCATAAAATGTTCTTCTTCAAAGGTTTCTGAGAACCACAGAAGGTCATACTAGAGAAACTCCACAATGGATTAGGGCTGAGATGAGGAAGGAATTATCTAGTCACATTAATTGATAAAACACTATAAAGAGTATAATTAATTGATAAAACTCTAAAGAGAACCAATTTTTTAAGGCAAGGGATGCATCTCAGGGACTCCAAACGAGAAATATACATGGTCTAAATCATGCAAACATATTGAGCAATACATTAGTAAAATAAGGTAACTCTGTTGGGGTTCTGGTTTTGGCAGTTAAGTACTTAAAACCCAAATATTTAGTGCTTTATTACATTTCTTGTATTACACTTATTGTGTTGTAAAATAAAGGAAAAAAGACAAAATGTCCCAAATTGTTACACCTCCCCAGCTATATCCAGAAAGTATCATTGCTCATAATCATACTTAAAATCAAAGTACCTGTACCTTGGTAGATATTAATTATTTTAGAAAAAAATCTCTTTCCAATGATAAATACTTTTAATTGATTTAGTCAGATTAATGGAACATACCTTCACTTTTTCATTTTTGTTTTAGATATTCTTCTGAGAAGGGTGAAAAGCAGGTGACAGCACATTTTGGAAGTGAGAAGAATAGATGTAGATCCCAAAGAGAAGAAAGCTGCAGACTCTTTCTTTAATGTATATGTTAAGGTTTAAATTTTCTTACTGTTTTGTATCAAAAAAGTCTCAAACCTGCACAACAGATTCCTTCCCCTTGTTAGACTTTTACCATTTAAATAAAATAAACTACATGTAATAAACACTATATAACAGTGTCTGCATGCCATAATTAGGCAATACATTTGACTCCCAGCTACATCCTATTACAACCACCTATTACAGCGACTGAACAAATTTATTCTACAAAAGTCTTTTTTGCCATGGCAGGAACCTTAATTGAGCAAGAAATGTTTATGTCTTCTGGGATTTAAAGAGTGAGATGCATACTAAGTTTCCAATTTTCTCTGCAAGACTCTGAAATCTCCCATTTGTAGGCATTTCATGTCCAAACTTTGTGTTGCTCGGAGAAGTTACTCTATACTTATTTCGCCAAAGATACACGTTAGATTTTTAAGCATCATCTCGGATTAAGTAGTATTAACAAATGATTTTTGTTTAATACCATTGCAAATAATTTCAGTGACAGGATTATACTAATGCAGCAACTACAAAATTATGATATCTGTGATTCTAAAGCAATTTAGCTTCAAGTCAAAACTAGTGTTCTAAATTTAAAAGAAACAATATTAAAAGAATTATATACATTCAAATAAGAAAGAAAATTTAAGGCATTCTGGATCAAAGGAGTTTACATTACCTCTAACCTCTCTGAAATACTGTGTGATAAAGAATATAGTTTCAGCACAAAGATATCATGCATTAAAATACAAAACCCAGTTTAGAATAGATTCAGCGAGCATTAAATAATGAATTACATTCTGTAGTTTAGTTTTATTTAAATCAGTACACCATTATTTTCTTTTCACTTTGAGAGCACTTTGCTTGTCTCATTCTCTTTTACACAGGAAGAGCATTTTATTTCTTTTCCCTGAAACATTAGATTTGCAAGGAAGAAATTGAGTTTGTTACATTGATTTATCTCTATCCAAGCACTTTGATGTTATCTTTCTGAAAGGGGAGGATTTGGAGTGGGAAAATATTCTGGAGTCAACATGTTATTGCTCTTTTTATTTCCATAGATTGACAGAAACACAGCATGAATGAGGTTGAAGGGGACATGGGTGAAGACTAGTCCGAGTCCCTCTGCTCAGAGTGGGATGAACTAATGTAAGTGGCTGAGGGCTGTGTCCACTCAGTTTTGAGTATCTCCAGGAATGGAGACTGCACAACCTCTCCAGGCAGTTTTCAAGTTTAGCAGCCCTAGCAGTAAAAAAAGGTTTTTTTCTCAAGTTGGAACAAAATTTCCTGTATTTGAATTTGCTTCCATTGCCCCTTCTCCATTCTGAGAAGAGTCTGGCTCCATCTTCTTTACACCTCCGCTTCAGTTATTTATACAAATTGATAAGATACCCTTGAGACTTCTCCACACTGATCAGTCACAGCTCGCTCTGCTTTCTCTCGTTGGATGAAAGATGCTCCAATCCCTTAATCATCTTTGTGTCCCTTTGTGGGTCTCTCCAGCATGTCTGTGGCTCTCTTGTACTGAGGAGCCCAGAACTGGACACAGAACTCCATGTCTGACCTNTCATTTCCCCTCTCCCTTTGTCGGCCCATTAAACGGTCGTTATCTCAACTCGAAGCCATTAGCCCTTTTGTTGCTTCATTCTGCCCCTTGTTTTGCTGCCGGGGCAGTGAGGGAGTGGCTGTGTGGTGCTCAGCTGCCTACTGGGACTGAACCATGACACCTTATCAATACTAAATTGAAAGTGTCCCTGCTCATTGTGGGGGAGTTGAACTAGATGACCTTGAAGAGTCCCTTCCAACCAAATGGATTCTATGATGATTCTATGATTCTATGATATGAAGACTATGTGCTCCCTATGACAGATGATCTTGGATGTGAACTTCTTAGTTATAGATAAATACTATTTATCTTTAATGTCACTATTTCTGAGAATTTTTCCCTGAAATTCTTACAAAAATTGTGATTACCTTCTGTTCTCATAGTTTTCAAGTGTTTGTATTAGGGTACCATGAGACTCCCTTCAGCTGAACTGGACTCATGAAAGCAGTCTGCAGAAAGAATCTTTGGCGCTTCCCAGTTATCACTTTGGAATGAAAGCTATTAGTTTTATTATAACTGCTTGTATTGGGATAAATGCTTGCAGAAGTCTTTGTGATCTGAGTCATTAGACAATATCAGAGTTTTCCAGAATATGTCATTGGTTATTTCAATGAATAATAAAGTCAATCGTTACTTTATTGTCATTCTATTAATCCAAAAAGGGAAGAAATAATCATCCAAATCCTGTGAATAGAGTAAGATCAAACATCAAGATACACTTCAAACGTATGTTATCCTGTGAACACTGTGTAAGTCCACCTTACGGCAGTAAGATGTTTGCTGAAATTAACTTAAAATATAAGTATCTTCAAAAGTGAGAAGTCCTAAAATAGCTACATTTGTCATGCAATGCTGTATTTCAATTGTTCAACTCTGGTACTCCTCATAAGAACACAGATTTGCAGTAGATTTTAGTATGGGTTATCTATCCAGATCTTCCCCTGCAGTTTCAGCTTGGCTTTTCAGTAGGTGTCAAGTGTTCACATTGTTAGTCAGGTCTGACCTGGTTAGCTAATAGCTAGTTCTGGTATGCCCACTGAGACAAGTTTAGACATTGGTAAATTGAAAACTATAGAAAGCTATTCTGCTTTCCAAGTTCCTTTCCAAGGAGAGAAAAACATATGTGAAAAAGGTATGTCTGTTAAAAATATGTGTATAATTGAGTTTGTTTAATATCTTTAAAGTTAATTATAACAACTCAGCTACACAGTTATGGTGGGCACTAGATGAGGTTGTGGGGAAATTAGCTCCAATTAATCCAGAAAAATACAAGAAGCGGTGTGATTATTTTTTTCTTTTTCTGGAGTAAACTAGTCAGAAAACAATGTGCCACCAAGAATGTATGCTAAAATATAATATGCATGAATCTACATTTTGTTATGAAAATATTTTATTTTTGTTTATCAGTAAAGTGAACACTGAGTTAATAGACATTCAAATTTATTTATCTATATGAATATGGATAAATAGATTGGTGTGCATAGTCATGTTAACTACAAATACATATGGGTGATCTTGCATGATCTATGTTTTACGTATTTCAAATTACATTTACAAGTCTTTTACTACTCTGTTTTAGGATTAATAAGACTACACAACCTGAACCCACATCACACATCAGCTATATCTCGTAAGGATAATATGACCATCTGTAGTTATTCTTTTTTACATAAGGGTACTAAAACTTCTTTTCTTTCCTTTCCCATCTCCCTGGCACCTTGTGTGGATGCTTAATCTTATGAATTGTCTTCAATTCTATCTTTTGATTAAAATTAATAATTCCTAACCCAGCATAAGGCAATATCTGACATATATGCAGGTACTTACAGGCATATATACAACCTACTGTCATTAATTTCAATTTCCCAAAAATAGGTGGAACTGTTGAGAAATTAATTTCTACGAACGCATAATTCAAACACATCTGAAGTGCTTTGCTTTTAAACTTAAAGTACAAACTACCCCTGGGATAGAAACTTAAATGCCAAGTCAAATTTCACCAAAGGAAGTGTTTATAAATGCTGACAGGTGCTTAATTACAGTGTTTGTGGGTTTAGGTTTTTTTTGTTTGGTTGGTTTGGGTTTTTGTTTGGTTGTTTGTTTGGGGGGGAGGGGTTGTTTGTTTGGTTTTTTATTTTTTTTGTTGGCTAGATTTTGTTTTGTTTTAAATCCTACAAGAACATAACAGGAACTTTTACAGTCAACACAAATTGCTGTAATTTCATTTGCATTGAAAAAAACCCCAACAAACAAAAGAGATGAGAAGGCAATAGATTTCTCTAAACACTTGGATAAGAACAATGTTATCCTTAGATATTAAAGAGTAATAAATATGTACATTATGTGTTGAAAAGTCAACAAATATTTTAGGTGTGGTGTTAGAAATGTTCCTAAGAATAGAGTATATGAGAAAATAGTTTGATTTTACAAGTATTTTGTTAACCTAACTTAACATCTTTTGTTTCTTACCTTATTTTTTCCTCAGTTTATTATTATTTCTAGTATCTTCAGTATCCTCCAAAAAAAAAAATTTCTCTTAATTTTGTTTTTCTTTTGAAAACTTTATGGATCTCAATCCTTATTCCCTTAGATTTGTCACATAAAGATTTTAGCTGAAGCTTTGTAGATCAAGACATTTTTATGCTCCAAAAGCATGCATTCTACGGAAATGCATTCAAATAAAAGTGCAAGCCTTGCTCTGGAGACACATGTAAAATTTTCATAAATATAGACGAAGTCAATGGAGTTTGGATAACAACTGTGCTTTAAAGCAGTACATAGATGTGCATGATTGTTTATTTTTAATAGTAAATATTTGTTAGATGCATGTTTCACATATGTAAAATTACATGAACATGTACTTTTTAGTGGTTTCGTTGCAGAAGATAGACATTGGTCTTACCAATTCATAATTAGAAGACTAATGAGCATTCACTGTGTAAAAAGGGATAACTAGGTAAGTGAATACCAAGATTTTTGGATTTGCTTCAAATGTAGCAATAATCAGGGTTAAATAATTTAAAGATCTTACTACATGTTAATGTTTAGTTCTTTCATTTTACAGTATTGCCTACTGAACACATTTATATTCTATAAACCAAAAGAAACAACACACCCCCGAAATCTGGTGGAACAGTTCTTGTGAAGTAACTTCTCCTGACTCTTCTTGTAAATGAGCAGTTTGTCTGCATGTTATAATCACTGCATTACATGGTCTAAAGAACATCCCCTTCTTTTCTGTCTGTCCTGCTGCCGGCAAGAAATAATGCAGTCATTTGCCATTAGCCTGAATAAAGACATGAGGATATTGTAAATGGCTAATCAGCATCCAACATCAATCAGAATGAAAAATGTTGGCATATGTAAAGGCTGACCAGGCAGCACCCAGGTTTAGAAGCTTAAATTAGCATTTATGTTGAGCTACCAATATAACTTTTTTAATTATTATTTTATTTTAGTAAAGGGAGCTCGTAGAGAATATGTTTTTAATACAGGGGATACATGTCTGTGTCCTAAGACAGATGACATCAACTGTCTTACAGAGATGCAACCTTTGGTTTCCAAAGGATGCCTACAGACTAATTTAGACAAAATACTAAACTTTTAGATACCTTTAGTTAAATAAGATGTTTCTGACTTTGACAATCAAACCAAAGTACTATGAAAAAATGGATTGTATCATGTTATAAGGAAAAACTAACTAAAGTGAAACAGACAAAAATGTGACATAAAACACACCGGAAGAAAAGCAGTTAAAAATCACTTTGGTTGCAAACTGGCAAATTTATTTCCTGTTTTCAATTTATTTACTTCTTGGCTTCTTGCACTCTTTTTTTCTGGCTGGAAGTATATCCCTATAGCTCACCCCTTTCCAATAACATTTTCCCTTGCCACAGGAATATTCATGTGTGATTTCCCTTCTGATTTTCTCACTGCTGTCACTTCTCAAATAATCTTTTTCTTGGCTTACTGTGGTTTTTTCCTTTCTAAGAATGTACAGTGGAGACACAACTATTATTGTTACTTATTATTTGTTAAGCTTTGATAATGGGATCAAAATAGTAGAAAATATGAAGACTTAGTTTTTACCACTATGGAATCACTCATTGTCTAAGAAGGGAAATACAGGCTCAAAATGTTCCAGATGATACAGAGGGTATGTTATGATATTTGTGTGCTTCTTATTCTGCATTTATGGTAGTTCTTATGCAGGTAATAGTCATGATACAGGAACTTAATTTTACCCGTAATAATTAGCCAATGTACAGTACAGCATGTAGAAACTTTCATAGCATCAGGCTTCTTCACATCCATTCTTCCCAATACAGGAAAGCAGTAAAACCAATGGTAACCATTCTTTCTGAAGATAAACTTTTTGAATGAATGGCAAATCTATGAAAACTGGAGTTTCATGATTTTCAGATTACAACAGTCTCAAATGGAATTCTTTAAATCATTCAAAATGAAAAAAGTGGAGGAGGGGTTTTAGGGGATTGGAGATTTTTGCCTCTTTTGTTGTTTTTTTAAACTGAAAGCCCACTGTGAAATTTTAATAATGGCATAGTTTGCCTTGGAAAAGTCAAAACACACTTCTCAAACAAATAAATATACTTATCAATTATTTTGAAAATCAAATGTTGCAATCACACTTTACTTAAAAAAGAACTGCCATTAAAATGAAAACAAAAATTTGAGAAAAATTGAAAATATCAGTTAATTACATTTCAATTAGAATCATCATAGATGCTTTTTATGTCTTTAACCACAACATTGTGTGCTTCAACTTAACAGCATCCATTTTTCTTTTCTGACTTCCATTTTATACTGAAAACTCCATGTGTGTCAGATGTTATCTATCTGAGCTCTGTCTTTTGAGTCATATACTATATTTCTTTGAGTGTCTAGATCAGAGGAAAGTCATTGAGAGAAGGTGGAGATTGCTTTTAGTTGCAGAGTAACTGATCATATCTGATGGTAGAAAGGGTTTAGAGATTATACATCCATAAGAAAGTGCCAAATGAAGAGAAAGGAATACAGCGAGGATTTGTTGCAAAGTACATGCTAAAAAGCACACGTAGTATTATTTACATGCTGTGGGGTATCTAATCTCTCTCCATTAATCCAGAAGGCTGCAAGACTTTTAATAAATCCTGTGACATATCTGAAAAAGCATTTCAGTCATTTTAGATATCCTAGACACACACAAACACTATGAAGTGCCATGCTTATAAGTGAGCCCTGACAGGCTGTTGAGAGAAGGAAGATAAACCAGTTCCATGAGAGATGGATGGGAAAACTTGAGGAGCCAAGAGAGCTATGCAGAGATTTTTGCTGAAGTTTAATGGATAACTGAAGTCAAACCCGCAAAGCGAGACCTGTCCTGTAAAGATCAAAGGTGCAAATTTCGTATTAACACTTTATTCCTATCTGGTTACCTTGAAGCTTTCTGTGTTTCTAATGAAAATTATTTTCATATGTAGTCTAAGAGACCATCTTCTACTGATTTTAAACATCTTTGGTCCGCTTTGAGGAGCTTACTATATGAAAAGAACAATTTTAGTTCAATATATTTCATATTTTACCATTAGTATTGCACAGACTTATGAAGTACTTTACAGTGCACAATCAAGACTTGTCTAGAATTGTGTTGGCCTGAACAGATTTGATATTCTTGTAACAATTCCCTAGTGTTTAAGCAACTATTTCTTGACCTGTCACAGTTGAAGCCCTGGGAATATCATTTGCAGTTAAGGTCTGAAACCCCAAGATGATTCCTACATAACAAAAAGTAGCCCTTTGAAAAGTTAAGGATGGAGGAGGCTGTCTTGCAAGTTTCAAACATTAGCTGGGAACCAACATAACAGAATCACATAAGAAAATGTATAAAAATAAACCCAGTATTCTGAAGCCATTCACAAGCCATGCTCCTCACAGCACAGAAACTGAATGAAGTACCAGGTATGAACATCAACCTCCTAGTGAAGCCATGAGGGTCCTGACAGCTCAATGTAACCCTCCTCAACTCTGCTTGAGGAAGGCTGAAGTGCCAGACCCAAGAACCCAAAAGGAATCAGTTCTAGGAAGGATTTTATGTAAGTTTTAACTTGATGAGCCTTTTCTCTATCGAATGGGTAATTTTGATGAGTGCCATATAAACATGTTCTCTTTTTTTTGACCAACATTTTGAGTGTTAAAACAAGTACACTTGAAAGATCTGGCAGAGTAAGTGGCCTGTTGCCATGCAGTTCACCCAGCTTCACAGTCTGGTAGTCCTTATATTTGCAACTATATCTGAATAAGTCAAGCAAAAAAATTTGCATCTTCCTATGTTCCCATTAGGAATCATTCCAAGATCTCCCTTAGAGAAGAACACAAAGGAATATGTACAGGGGGGAAAAAAAGGAAAGCAGAAGAAAAGATACAAACCTGTATGAGTTAGATATGCAGAATTAAGTGAAATGGTAAATTTCTTTCTTAAAATACAATTACAATTGGGGGAGGGTACGGAATCTCAAATTGTGAAAAGCAGTCAGATAAAGACTTTAGTCACAAAAGCTCGGGAGATTTGAATTTAACTGTTTGAATTACTTCTTTGTCTTCCTCTCAGTCTACATAACCATGATTCTATGTAATCTGTACAATTCACAGGTAGCTGGATCCTATCAGTGTGGCAGAACAGGGAACCAACTCTAAAGAAAGCTCGGTAAGTATAAGGAAAAGGACAAATGAATCTGTTTCAGAAACATCATAAGAAACAGAAATAATAGAATCTTTTTCCTGAACAAGTCTAAGAATAGACTAGACACATTGCATTCTAGGTTTGGGTTGTTGTTGTTGTTTCTTGGGTTTTTTTTATTTTTAAGAATGGTAGGGGTTGCAAGGGATCTCTGGATCTAGTCCACTCCCCCTGCTAAAGCAGGCTTACCTAAGGCAGGTTGCACAGGATCACATCTAGGTGGGTTTTTAATATCTCCAGATAAGGAGACTCCACAACCTCTCTGGGCATCCTGCTCCAGTGCTTTGTCACCCTCAGAGTGAATAAGTTCTTCCTCATATTGAAATGAAACGTCCTGTGCTCCAGATTGTGTCCTTTGCCCCTTGTTCTGTTGCTGGACACCACTGAAAAGTCTCTGGCCCCATCCTCTTGACACCTGTCCTTTAGATATTTATAAGCATTGATCAGATCCCCTCCTGTCTTCTCTTCTCTAGTCTAAACAGACTACTCCCAGATTTGTATCATCAGCAAACCTGCTGAGAGTACGCTCTGTCCCTTTGTCCAGGTCATTGATGAGTATGTTAAATAAGACTAGACCTAGTACTCACCCCTGGGACACATCATGAACTACGAGCCTCCAAGTAGTTTGTCTGTTGCCTACCACAAACCTCTGAACTCTGCCATTCAGCCAGTTCTCAAAGCACCTACCTGTCCACTCATCCAAACCACACTTCCTAAGCTTGCCTATGAGGATGTTATAGGAGACAGTGTCAAAAGCCTTGCTGAAGTTAAGATAGACAACATCCACTGCTCTCCCTTCATCCACCCAGCCAATCATGTCATCATAGAAGGCTACCAGATTGGTCAGGCATGGTTTCCCCTCGGTGAATCCATGTTGACCACCCTCAATAACCTTCTTTTCCTTTACATGCTTATTGATGACACACAGAATGAGCTGTTCCAACACCTTTTTGGGGATAGGAAAGGAAGGTCCTTATATTAACATTCCTGTCAAATGCTTTTCCTTTTTCTATTTTGCTAGATTATCCAGAAGTGAAAATGACTGATTCAGTTGCATGAATTTCAGAAAAACTGCTATATTCTAAAGTGACTTCAGAGAACAAACATGAAATTTAAATTACTTTTGCAGTTTGTTTTGTCTTGTTTTGGTTTTTTTGGGGGGATTGTTTGTTTGTTTGTTAATTATTTTATTATTATTGGACAGACAGAAAATTGTTTAAAGATATTGTTCCATGAAGAAGAATTACTTGTGACATTTTCTATAGGAACAGATAATTGGATTTCATGTCTTTGGAATCTATGCAATTGTTCTCCACAAAAACTCAAGGTGAGATCATCTGATCTTTTCTGGTCTCTATAATCATCTCTAATGGCAGACAAGGGACTGTTTTGGAGAGCCTATTTCTCAAGGTACAAGGAGGAATCATAGAACGGTTAGGGTTGGAAGGAACTTTAAAGATCACCTAGTTCCAAGCCCCCTATCATGGACAGGGACACCCTCCACTTAACCATACACTCTCTACTAGGAAGGAAGTTATACAAATTAGGAATCTTCAGTAATGACTTATGGAGAATAATATCTTAACTTTTTATTTTTAAAAACATGCTATAGGGGAAACACAATGCACAAAGAAGGATTTAGACAATATGATTTGGTGATAAAGATCTTCAAATGGTGCAGGGATAACACCTGAGTTATGTCTATTCAATCTGCAGTCCTAGAATTTTAATTCTTTTGTGGTTATTGTTTTCTCCTCATCCATCCTTTGAACATAGAACGAAGATGGATGAGAACCTACCTCAGCAAAGAACATAAATGAAATAGGAAAAAGGTGTCAATACTTGGCACATACATGAAATTTTAAATTTTCCTCTAAATTCTAAATGATACTGGCTGTAAACAAGATGACATTACAACAGTTCTTGGTACTGGATGCAGGAGCCAGGGCACGGACATCTGAGATTTTTCTGGCTTCATGACCTTCCTTAATCAGCTTGTTTCTAATGGGCAGGGATAAGACTCTTCTACTCTGCCAAAAGGCATCTACAGCCTTTGGTCTCACAAACTCAAACTCCACACAGAAGCAAGAAGGTAGTTCTTTTTCACAGTTATTCTTGTTTGCGGGGGGCTGGGGGGGGAATGCATAATTGCATCCTAGACTGGAAAAGATATGAGAATATTTCAAGGAAAAAAGTGTTCATACAGAAAAACAGTGTTATGACTTTGGAAGTGATAGTGTCAAAAGCACATTTTGACACTTTTCCTCATTAATGAGGATCAATAATGATGACAGGGAATTGCAGCTCTCACTACAGTGAAATAGATTGCATGAAAATCTATTATTTCCCACATGTTCTCATCAATCAAAGCACTGCATTATGTCTGTGTGTTCATTCCTTACCCCAGAAAATAAACCTATTTTGGCTACTTAACTTTTACAACTGTTAAACTAGCTGTTCAGCTATACTAATGAAACTGAGGTAACCATTTGTTTAAATATATTACCTGTGGGGGAAAAAAAAAGCTGAAACTATTTACCTAGTTGTCCCGATCCAATGCCAGGGAGGTTTTGATACGATCCCAAGAGGTGAGAATAAGACACCAACAAGGTCAAATGCCATATACCAAAACAGCTTTTATTATGAAAATAAAAAGGAAAACAGGAAAACAGTAGTGATAGGATAGACCAGAATAAAAAGGCAGAAATTTAGCAAGCATTCGGAATAAGAGTTGCGAGAATAGTCACCAACATAGGTCCACAGCATCTCATGGGCAAAGGCACGGGTCTGCAGCGTCTTGGGGGGTCCAAATCTCTTGGTGTTCAGTGGTGGGTGAAAGCACACAGTGGGCCCTTCATCCTTGGCGCTGAGTGCTGAGTCATTGCAGGCACACTGTGGAACCAGTAGAACATGTGCTTGGTCCTGCACCGATCACACATGAACTGTAACCATGTATCAGCCCCACTTCCAGTTTGGGGGTTGTTTCAGTCGGTAGCCTCCACAGGTAGGCCCCACAGGTACAGCAATGGGATGAATGACCTCAGGGTCTTCCTGGGTGTTGCCTGGACGATTGCACATTACCAAACTTGTTACCATGATACGCTCATGTGTCTTGGGTGCCTTGGTCTTGTACATTGTTGTCACTCCTCCGCACATCCTGTTTGGCAACCAAACCAGTTCTGGGCAATCCTTGAGGCAAACACAATAGTCCATCTTAGTAGGGAAAAAAAATATCCAAATGTCTGCAATATACTAACACCTGAAATAGATCATTTAGGGTTTTGGGGAGAATATTTCTTTGTCTGCTTTGTTTCTCTTATAATGCTGTACTGTGGTCAAGTTTTTAGCAACTCAGAGACGACTTTTCACTGATCTGAGTGGTAATATGTAAGAAAGCCTGAAATATATAACTTTGACTACCAGATGACAATGATGTGGAAGCATTATTATTTGTTAAATAACAAAAATATCACAAATATAGGTATTCACAACAAATCACTCAAGACAGCTAATTTCTTTCCCTAAACTAGAATCAACGTCTCATCCATATCACTGTGTCAACAGCTTTTCACAGCTTCCAGGTCCAGGTTCAATCACATTTTTATCATATGAGAAGGGAGCCACTCTCCCCTTCTATACTGTTATGTCCATACAGAGAAAGAAAGAAAAACAAACAAACACACACCACACAAAACCCCCCCAACAACCAAAAATCTATGAAGACTGTACAGGAGCAACAGTGTGTCTTAGCAGGTGTCTGAGATAAGAGTTGTGATCCTTGCTTTGAAGCACTTATGCCCTCCTGTTACCTGTAACCAAAATCTGATTAAAAGATTCAGCTCTCCTGTGGAGATCCTGTGAAACTGTAAAGGTGAAATCCATACTGCTGAATCTCCGTGGACTTTGACAAAAAGGTTTACCAGCAGTGTCACCTGATAAAGGATCTGGAGCAGAATTTAACACCAGTTTTTAACACCTAAATGTAGATGTCTGTACATGCCTATGTGCCATCTCTGTATCTAGGTTTTCTTTATAGGCAAAGGAGATCTATATAATCTATTTGACGGAGACTAGCGAGCTACATATGATGAAACTGAAGCATTTTTATTAAGCTAAGATTAATAGGTCTATATAGTTCATTGACTATACAGACTAGATCCACATGGAAACTTACAGATTTACTTAATATGTAAGTATTTACATGACAGACACCTACATTTAGGCACCTGAGTTTGGAGCTGTCTAAATGCCTTGTTACTCTAACCTCTTGCCATAATGACTGACAGCCTTCCTGTTAACACCTTCTACATGATAACTCACTAAGTAAACAAGTAACTAATGCATATATACAGGACTCAAATCTTCAACACAATAAAAAATAAAACTCTTTTGCAACAGTATAAAATAATTTGTCACATGATATCTCTACTTTTTTAAAAGTTTGTTTTATGTCTGAGGTGGATTTTGCAGGTTCTAGTCCTGAGTTTGGTGTGGACAAGGAAACCAAACAGATCAGTACTCAAGTGACAAGGAACTTTCAAGCTTCGAAAGAAAAGAGAAAATTATATCACAAACTGATGGGAAACTCTAGATTGGGATTGGCATTGCTTGCTGCAAAGCTAGAAGCCACTGTTTCACAGGCATCTGTTCTTCAAGTATGCCTCTTTGGAAATATGCCTAGTTTTCATTCCACTGAACCTATAGATGGGACAGAATATTAATTACATGCTGTAGGGAAAAAAAAAACACACCAAAACCAAACAAAAACCACAAAACAAAACAACAAAAATCATGCCTTTATTACAATTTTTAAGAAAAAACAAATTTATTTGTGTTTAATACATCTGCTCCTTTAGCACAGAAAAAACTCAGCATTCATATTTGCCACAATGAAGTGTTTTTCCCTGAGTCTTAAAAATAAAGTCCCAAAACCAAATCAAGTGGAATAACAACAAAATAAACTAAAATTATTAACAGCCTGCACATTACTTAGAGAACCATAGTGATGATGGATGATACGATGATGACAGATGAGTCCTCACTCCTATTTTAAGTTCTGTCAACTACATAAATTAGTAATGTCATCAATATGATTACTAGCTGTTCACTCACCTTCTGCAGCAGCTGTTGCTTTTTTCCTGGCTTTGGTCCTTTGATTTCTCCATCTAATTTGGTATTACAAGTCAGTGCAGGACCTGCTTGCAGTAGGTAAAAATCTACAGGTGACTAGGGCAGAGAAATGTGTTAAGGAATCATTGATCTTATTTTGGCATCTGACTTGATGTTTAACCGGAAAATATGTGAGGTTCATTCTGACAGTGTCTAAAGAATTTTTTCTTTGATTTGTTTTGTTTTGTTTTTTTTTATTTTTTTGGGGGTGTGTGTGTGGTGTGGGATTTTTTTTGTTTGTTTGTGTGTTTGTTTCTTTTTTTCTTTTTTCCTTCTGTTGCCCAGAAGGTGTGCACAATGTGGGGTCTGTGATAAGTCCTTGAGACAAATTCGCATTATTGTAATGTCAGCCATTTGGTGATGTCAAGAGAGTTCATTTAAGCAATGATTTCTAAAATATCTCTAATGAATAATTTTTTTCTGCTAGTTTGACCCACTGAGGCAGATAACATTCAGATCAGCATTTAGCTCTGTGAAACTAACAGAGATCAAAAACCCTGTGACAAAGGCTGTGTCTCTTTGATCTGATCTATGATCCCATGGATAGTCCGACAATAAACAGCTTTCAGGTCCCTAGTGAATTCTTTAAATGTATTGAAAATATTTTATTAATTAATTCTGAAGATTACAAGAAGAAAAGAGGACTATTTTTACTAATTCATTCCATGTACCAATCCCATAGAGAGCAGCAGAAAATAAATTCAAGCTTCATTGAATTTAATCGCTGTAAATACTTTGTAGGATCATGACCTAGGATATTAAACTAAGTGTATTCATGTTTATAAAGAATTATGAAGTCTTCAGAGATATACAAATTTATCATATAATTCCCAATATTCCGATCCATACACCATACTTTTAAAATAAAGAAGTTTTGTACTATTTTGAATTTCTCAGAAAAATTTTAGTGGTTAAATATTTCATTGCAATTTATTATTGCTAAGACTTAATTACAGTACCTTTATGCAATGTACTAGACAGCATTTAATAGAAAGCCATGAAAGATTATCATTAATAGTTAAAACTGAATAGTCTTCATACAGAAAAATTACATGTTGTGATGAAGTATCCTTCCTTTTTATTCTTTGTTAGCTTACATATTACTTTGAAAGTTCAGAACCTGAAATGAGTCTGGAAAACTATTGTAAATTAATATGGTCTCATTATTAAAAAACCCATAAACTCCTAATTGTCAGCATAGAAGACATATATATAGATAAGAATACTTAATAGTATTAATAATAATTGAAGATTTATATTTTTTAGCAGAAGCACTGCACAGGCTAAATGCTAATCTCTGATAGAATCATAGAATCATGTAGGTTGGAAAAGACTTTTAAGATAAAGAAGTCCAAACACAAGTCCACTACGAAACCATGTCCCTAAGCATCTATGTGTCTTCTAAATACGTCCAGGTATGGTGGCTCAACCACTTCAATGGCCAGCCTGTTCCAATGCTTGACCACACTTTCAGTGAAGAAATTTTTCTAATATCCAACCTAAACCTTCCCTGAAGCAATTTGAGGCTATTTCCTCTTGTCCTATCCCTTGCTACTAGGGAAAAGAGACCAACATCCACCTTGCTAAAACCTCCTTTCAGGTAGCTGTAGAGAGTGATACTTACAGAATCACAGCATCATTAAGATTCTACTCCAATCGTCCCCCCACCACCTA
>VWZZ01004225.1:34108-127778 GCA_013399095.1 Psophia crepitans | reverse complement strand
CTGGCCAGAGCCAGGACAAATGTATAGGTAATGAAATGAATATTCAGGCACAGGAGAGAGACAGTGTTGTGTGAAAGAAGCAGCAAAAAAAAAAAGAATGTGTATGTTGATAAAACCTCTGCCTGTTAACTCTCATTTTCTGAATATTTGTAGGAAATTGGTAATTTATACCCTTTCCATTTTTCAGTGGAAGATGGGTATGTGAAAGAAACCTTGACATACATTTCCTCTGCTTTCTATGCTATTCTCCAGCAGTGCGTGGCGGGGAGGTGAGGGGGTGTTTACCCCCAGATTTTCTCACTGTGTGACTACATTTACAATATGGACTTCTGAACATGAAAAGTCACATGATTGTTGTAAGGAATTTAGTTGCCCCTTTTGAATCCCACGAAGTAATAAGTAGCGCTTAGAAAGATACAGAACTCTGATTAAGACATTGAAAAGGGAAGTGGTGTGATTCTATCATTGACTATATATCTTGGTGATAACATTTCCCAGAGATCTAAAAATGGAAGTGTTATTTTAGCAAGAGTCCATAAATTTATCATGTAGAAGTTGAAGTGGCTTTTTATATTTGCCATTGTGCTCTCAATGTACTGTAAACATGTCAACTAACAGATTTTCATTATCCTTAATAGTGTCTTGTCTTGGTTTACTTTTTAGCAAAGAGAATAACACTCATTTTTTGTATTATATTTAAAGAAACTGAACATTTGCCATCAAGTCCTACATCAGATAGAAAAAATGCGCTAAAAAACATGATATGCAGCATCTTCATAATAGTACAAACTCTTTTAGTTTATCTCAATATTTTAAATATTGAACATATTTTTTAAAGCTTCGGCTCTTGGACTGATGATTGTGAAAGTCCTAGTATAGTGTTTGATTTTGAGTCTAGTGCCCTATTCATTTTGAGGGGAAAATGACAAAATTTGAGATGTTTTAAGGATAAAGAACGTAAAGCCATGTAAAAAAGATTTCCTGCATCATTTCTGGTTTAAAACTTGTTTCTATTTTTTTAGAACAGCCTAAAGTCATAGTATTATTTTAACTCAAATCAGTTAAAAGAAAATTCTTTTTGTAAATGTGTAAACCAGAAGATTAAAATACATGTTTGGGGTAGACTGCTTATGGTTATAAATAAAATCCATTAGGTAGGTAAAACTTAGCTGAGGAAGGAACTCAAGCTAGCCAACAAATGACAGAGACAAATCAGTGTGATTTAGAGGAGGGAGTCTACAAAGTGCTGTGAAGCAGGCTTTCAAATGAACCTTTTTTCTCATTGTGGTACACAAAAGTAGGAAAAAGCTGATGTTGAGGGAAGAGATGGTGGTAAAGAACCACCATCTAGTATGGTGAGGAACCCTAATATTCCAGAATTTGAAGGGAATTTTTTTTTTCTTTTGGTACTGAAACTTTTATGGAAGTTGCTTCATCTGGTGGATTTTTTTTTAATTTAAGATTTTCTTTTCTGTATCTAAGCCTGAAGCACGCGGTTTAATTAAATGCATAAGATGGATAAATATAGATATGTTGCTAAGCAAATAGACATTTCGGTTTTGGGGGGTTGGGTTTTGTTTTTTTATTTCAGTTTTTCTCTGATTCCAACAAATCCTGCTTGAAGACTTTTCCCACTTTTTCAGCATTTGGAACAATTGTCCCCACCATCCACTTAAAGGATAGAAATTAACTGTAGAAGAAGCAATAGGATCTATACATGCTTAGTCATATTGAGGGGTCATCATTAGTTTTCCTTTTGTATTGTTATCCATTCTGAAAAGAACTTCACAAGATGACAGGCTAGGAGTAGTGTTTACAATACCAATGAATTAAAAATTAATGACATAACCAAATTACAGCAGCACTTCCAGGGGATAGTTTTGGTTGGGGGTTTTTTGGAGGGGAGGTGGTTGTTGTTGTTTTGTTTACATTTCAAGATTAAAATACCACAGTGATTTGAGATGGCAAAGTTATGAGACAATATGAAACCCTGTCAAAGACCGTTAGTGGGCTGGGGAAAGACTTTCAAATATTCATAGATTTCATGAAAGAACATCCTACAGATTACTATGGTTGTACATACAGAACGTTAAATTTAGGAATAAAAGGAAATAACAGGTAATTCCATGCTAATTTTCCAGATCTTTCAGAAGACTTGAGATTAGGGAATTAGGACATACTGAGCAGTAAGTATAATAAGACATTAAAGAGTTAAGTGTGAACAGAGCAATGAAGTAAAGCCATAAGAAACTCCAAAATGTGATACTGAAGAAAAGGTTTTGTCTCTCTTCCTTTCTTTTCCCTACCACCCCCAAAAATGTGTTTTCCTTAAAGTTTGGAGAGTTTGTACTTACACATAAACAGTTTAATTTTAGTTACAGAGTTAACTGTGAGAATTTTAATGAATCTTCAGATAGCCATGCACTTCCCTGCCTCCTGCAGTTCAGAAATCTATCTTTTACTATTGAAGATGACCTGCAGTCTCTGCAGGAGAAATCATATATCTGCACAGACAGGACAAGCTTTTCCACAAAGCAAAACTAAAGAAAATGCTTGCAAAAATTTGAGCATCCGTACATCTTAAGCTTCATAGTTACTTCACTTCTTTTGTTCTCAACAGTCTTATACAAGAGTAGATTTTGTAATTGCGAGAACTTCAGAAGTGAGTATTTCTCTTGGGATGCATATCAATGGGGAAGGTAACATTTTCTGAGTGCTGGTGCCAAGTTGAATGCAGGGATGTTGTAGAGGTTAATGGCTAATATTAAACTCCTGTTGTTATCAGCAGTTTGACTCCACTGTTCATTACTACTGCCTTAGTCTGTCACTGATGCTTTTCTTCTTTCCTGTGTATTTATGAGTTAGTGAAAGAGCCTTGCAAAGCGCTGTAAGGATTTCAGGTATATTGTGTGAAAGGATTTAGATAGTACTACTTGTGAGGAAGTATACAGAAGTCTCTTTATCCAAACAGAAATTTTTGCTGTGTGTTAATTTTCATCCTTGTTCCTGTTCTGAAGAATGAATGAATGAATAAATAAATATTTTCTGGTCCTGTAAGGGAAAAAAAAAATCCCCTTTAAGAGAATTAGATTGGGACATGCAAATCAATGCTACCCCTCCCTACTTCATTGCCTGATGAACCCCAGTTAAAAAATGGAATGAATAAACACTGAAATCTTTTGGGTTTGTCTTCCCAAAATGAGAATTTAGATGAAATTTCTTTTCTCTGAGCCAAAATAAAACATTCCATTTTAGAGCAGACATGAAACGTGAAGAAAATGAAGGGCTGGTTTCACAAAACTGCTGCAGGTGTAGTTTTTATGGTTGAGTAACAGAGAGTTTGGGCATCCTATCAGGATGGAAGGAGCACCATTCACTTTTTTACTCTCCCTGAGGAAATTTGAATCCACCATTTCTTAATTTCTAGGGACTCACCAAGCTACAATAACTAAATGATAAGGTAATTCAGTGTTTTCTCTCGATACTTTTCCACTTGTACAAATACATAAATATATTACAGAATAGATGTTATACTGAGGTTACGCACTTCCCAAGAAGCCACTATTAACACTTAAATAGTTTTATAGAAAGTAGAATAGCTTATGGATAACATATGAAAGGACATAATTTCAGATTATCCAATAACTGGTTAATTAATATGCCCTGATTTCCACTCCCCTAGAAAAGAACCCAAGCTGGCAAAACATAAAATGCTACTCTATGCTAATGGTAAGTTACTAACCCAGTAGATGACAGAGTTTCAGTTCCTCTACTAATGAATATTCAGAACAGAAAATAACATTAATAGAGAATAAGAGAAGCTGAATGTGGACTACTGTAATTACAGTAGTTAGAGCCCTGTTCAGAGACTTCAAACACAGACTGAAAACCCATCAAGCAGAGAAAGGGAATTGAAATTGTGTCTCCCAAACCCTGAATGTTTTCACTTACCAAAACAGAGCAACTCCTAGAGGTGTTACTTCTTGCACCTTGTTGTGTGACTTCAGCATCTCAATGTGTACATACTTTTCCAACTCAAATTCTGTGGCCACCTCAGGAAACATTTCCTAATGGAAAAAAGGGTGGGGTTTGCAAACTTTTATAAGTAAAATAATTTGCTATCTTTAGGGTGGTGTTCTATAATCAAAACACTTATGCGTACATAAATTGTACACTTATTCACACCAGTTTACACCTTGCAGATTATAATTTCACACCTCCGGAACTACTTTCACCTGGAGTTTTCTAGAGTGCTTTTAAAGCATTTCTGTACCTAAGGTTAACAACACATATGTGAGCTGGGAAAAGCTCGTATCAGAAGGATCGCGTTGTTTGCCATGTGTGCAGGAGCTTGACAGCAGTCTCCAGACAACCTGTAATGGCATTGCACAGCGGTTTAGTGTTGCCAAACAAAGCCAGTTCTACAAATGGCAGACAGGATGTGTGGGGAGGCAGAGTTAAATTTAATATGTTTCAATATAGTATCTGGAAGGAAAGAGGGGGAAAATCTGGGATTCAATCCTGTAAGGTTGTATTATGGGGACTTTAACTACATGATCATAAGCAGCAACGAACCTTACAGTACCTCTCAAAAACAGCCTCTGTCAGTATCTTGTCTCTGGAGCTCATACTGTGACATGGGTTCAAGCACTGGCTCCAAGGGAAAAGTTTCACGTATGGACTTACAAACTGCATTTCTTCACCACCTTGATCCAGCCCGGTACTGCTCCACTTGCATATGAGCCAGACTTCTCCTCCCTTGTTTCTGAGTCATGCCAGCTATGCTAACCTACGCTTGGGTTACTTCCCTCCCCCTTCATAGGCCAGGAGCAATTCAGCGTTTGTCCACCTGGCAATGCACCAAAATATCTGTTCCTGGCAGGCAGACAAGTCGTGCTGGTTCAGCACTTCCACTTGCTCATTTGGCACTGCTTTTTCATCGACAGAGCAAGATTGCTCTTCTGTCCTGTCCTGCAAGCCGCGACCTCTATGTGCCTGTTTTTGTCACGGGAGGACATTTCCTCAATGTACCAGTTTATTTAGCAATTCCTCTACTATCTACCAATGAACAAACAGATTTATTACTGTTATAGAATAAGTTCCCCTACCCCTCTACACTATTAAATAAATATCCCCTGTTTTAAACCTGACTCTCATATAACACAGTTCTGATGAAGACTGAGGTATCTAATGTGGAGAGGTTCTGGAACAGTACAGAAAAGCTGAGGAGCTATTTCCATTCATAAAACAGATGGATTGAAAGAAATCCATGACATATTCCTATTGATTAAATTATTTTTTGTTAACTTTAAAGACTATAAGTATTTTCATTTTGAAAAAGTTAACAGTCAAAAAACTGGAACATATCAGCTTTGTTTCCTTTAAAAATAGAGGTTGACGCAGGCATATTTGAGGAGATCAAGTTCCAGAGCTTTATAAGGCAGAATACATCTTTTCCCAGAAGATAAGTTGTCATCATAAGTTAATCATTATTAGCCTATACCTAAGTTACATTCAGCACCTGCACACTCCAATGTCCCTAATACTTCTATATAACTATTTCTTGCACAACTCCTGAAACTTACCTGAACCTCGTGAAGAGCTTACATGGTAGTTTGTACTTTGTGTTCTGCTGTTAGTCAGGTTTTTTCTTTCTTTTGTTGGGAGTGGGAGGAGGAGGCTGTTGACTGACAGAGCTATTTTGATGAAGTGGTTAGCAATATACAAGGGAACAGAGTTCAGTTTTGTCTGCTGCCTTCTGAAACATGAATTATAATGATACATTGACATCCACTGCTATTAATTTGTGTATTTAGTCAGTTGACCTTAGCTGACAGGAGTCACACATACATATGTATGCATACATATGCAAACCACACCCATACTGATGTGATAACAATTCCATTTCTAAATAATCTTTTAAGTGTAAAGAGGTACCACTGCTATTGGAAAACATAAATTCTCTAAAACTTGTTTTATTACTCTTTAAATTTTCATAACTTTTCTCTAAAAACTTCTGACAAGGAAATAGGAAGAGGGACCACTCCAAATTATACTTAAACCATCAGTAATAATATTTTTCAATAACACTGTATAGGTTCATTCTGGAGGAAAAAAAAAAAACACCAAAAAAACCGCACAAATCAAAAAACCTAAAAAATATTTCAAGCTAAGTGTATTACTTTTCCAGTTGTATTGAGCAGAAAGGAAGGAAGATCCCTTTGCACAATCAAGAAGAGCAAAATGGGACCATAACTGCATAATTCAAAGGGAAGTACAAATCTCACACATTTGGAAGTCCACCTAAAACAAAAAAATAGGCTCTATTGTATTGAATAAGGAAAAAAAAGGTTGATGACTAAAAGTGAAATGTGGATGAGTAGATACTGCTACACACTCTTTAAGCATTGGCTTCCAGAATGCAGGTTTGAAAACAAGGCTGAAATAGACTGCCTACTGGCGTGATACTAACTAGGTCATTCTGGACACTGCCAAATTGGGTGACTGAGATATGAATAATCTGCCAAGGGACAGATTTGAGAAATATTTTCATTTTTTGCTTATTTAGGTAAAATTCATTTTAACTCATTTTATACATATTTCCTTAGCAGAAGTACTGACTACTCTAAAAGTCAAGAAAAGCATGAGGGAATAAAGACGAGGTCTCACAGACTAATTGATTATCACTGGTAACAATTTCCTGCTTACCTTCACACAAAGGACTCTAAATACGCTAAAATGCATTACAGCTTTGTAGCTGACTATGACATTAAAGACACTGCTTTTAAGTAAACAACGAAAAACCTGGTCTAATCTAATCCTGCAGGTCAAAAATAAAGGTTTTTCACCTGAGAACACTTTGTACTATTTGTTTAACAAAATATTAATTAAATGACATAAGAAAGCCTCATTTATTAGTATTTGAAGTATACAGGAATCTTAAAAATTCCAAAGATAAATGTGATTCTCTCCCCTTACCCTGCAGGGGTTTTAGTGTCGCTAAATTATACCTATACAGTAATAATATGTTTTAAGAGTTTTTTATTTGGGTAGAGGTCTGATATTTCATATTGTACCTGCAACAGCAGTCCTTGGTAGTTTTATAATTTAATTTTTTTCTGTGAGCCAGCAGTGTGCTAGTTGGATCCCAGATCTAAAGTAACTTGCCTGAGGTAGAATACTTTGGCACAAGTGCCAGTCTCATCTGTTTTTTGAAAGTGCATAGCTGATGTACTTCTGCACCTGCAAAAGAAAGTATCTTTTGCTTTCTTAGCCTGGTTTCAGTTTGATGCATGTGCTTTTCCTTACCCTACCAGTTCCTCTTATATTGCTTACTTCTCTTCCTTTGATTCTCTCACTGCCACATAATTTATCTAGCTTCCCCATCAAAAAAAAAAGTTTGTATGTGGAAATGGGATTGGGACAAAGGTAAGGTCTTAATCATTTTATTGTTTCAACTTAGTTCATCAAAATATACACCCACAATTAATTCTCTCAATGAGAATAATAGCTAGGTTTTATCAGATGTCAGCTGGGTAGAAAATCTACTATTGGGCAGTTTGAATCAGTTGGAAAAACTGCTGCATTGTGGAGTCTGGCAGTGTTTGCCATTGGAATGACAGGTAAAATACACAAGATAACAAGCAATTGAGATTATACATTCTCATGTCCCCAAGGAAACCTTTGAATTCAGCTTTCAGATAACAGGCAGAGATTCACACCTACTAGATAGTCTATGAGTCCCCAAGGGTGACAGCTTGTCAGTGAATCCAGAAGTCTTACTCTATAACAATTGAGAAAAATTATTTTCATACTCACAGTTTTCCTTTCCTTTCCTTTCCTTTCCTTTCCTTTCCTTTCCTTTCCTTTCCTTTCCTTTCCTTTCCTTTCCTTTCCTTTCCTTTCCTTTCCTTTCCTCTCCTCTCCTCTCCTCTCCTCTCCTCTCCTCTCCTCTCCTCTCCTCTCCTCTCCTCTCCTTTCCTTTCCTTTCCTTTCCTTTCCTTTCCTTTCCTTTCCTTTCCTTTCCTTTCCTTTCCTTTCCTTTCCTTTCCTTTCCTTTCCTTTCCTTTCCTTTCCTTTCCTTTCCTTTCCTTTCCTTTCCTTTCCTTTCCTTTNCTCTCCTCTCCTCTCCTCTCCATCTCATCCCTTACCCCTTCCCTTCCCTTTACCTTTCCCATGTATCACTATGGGAAAAGACAGTGATTTAAATATACTTGGAAAGAACAAAAAGAACTTTCTGGAGTCAAAAATTCTTCGAAGATTTTTTTTTTTCTATGGGGAAAGCAGAGATCGATTCAGAGATTTGCAAAGCTGTTGTCAAAAGCATCTGGCATAGAAAGGATGGCGCATGAATGTCACTTTCAATTATTCTCATTTTGTTTTCCAGGCTTGAACATGCATTGATCTAGCATGGCTTAGAGAATAACCATTTAGGTGGTATAGCACAGAGAGGGACTCACAATTCACATTACGTTTTTCTTAATAAATATTCTGGATCTTATTATGAGAAAATGTTACCATTCTTCCACTTTTATCATTGTCTCAATGTTACTTGCAACTGGCTTCCTATAAAAGATGGAAGATGAGAGAGATTTCAAGGCTTTCCTTCCATCTCTGGAACTTCCTAAAGAAGAATAAAGGGTTGTTTTACATCTAGGTACTTCAGACAAACATCATATCCACATGGTATACATAGAGAATAGGGCAACGCTTTGTGAATCAGACCCGTGTCACATACTGTGGACCATGCCTGTAAAGTTTCACTTTAGCAGAGTCACAGTTCGAACAGCACAATCCTCACTCAGTTTAGCTGAAAGTGACCTTGGTAGGCGAAATTAGAGTATTACTTAGCTCCAGGCTAAGCTTTGGGTCTTTATTATCCAGGAGTCCTTTAGTGATAGGACATATGTAGTACGGCAGCATTGTTTCAGCGCTGCGGTGCTTCTTCCTTTCTACTCACCCACTCATTCACGCAGTTTCACAGCATGCCACAATAAGAGGTATAAGAGACTGCTCAGGCTGCTACACCTAACTGATCACAAACTTGAGCTGGTTCCAAGAACTGAGAGGGAACACAACAGTGTGCTGATTTCATCCAAACAGCCTAGGCAAATTGAGAAAAACTCTGAAATGGAT
The DNA here is from genome assembly GCA_013399095.1 of Psophia crepitans. NCBI lineage: Eukaryota > Metazoa > Chordata > Aves > Gruiformes > Psophiidae > Psophia > Psophia crepitans. Next base: position 118,643 of record VWZZ01004225.1, on the reverse strand, counting down.
TTGAGTGACCATCTGCCAAGAAAAGCAGCCTATCAGCTGTCATGGCTAATCTTCCCCACATATGTACAATTCTACAAATATATAATTTATTGAGGTCAGAAATTTTGGGCATGAGTTGCCTTTTGCCCTGCCCTATCTTCACAGAGAAATCATAGGAATCATCTGTAGACCTTCTGAGGCTAGGAAAACCCAAGAGCAACATGTCCCCTGTTTTAAAATCATTTTCAAACAAGTTGGGTTTTCAAAGGATTTTGTGTTCTGTTCCATTAAGCATTCCCTCTGTAGCATTGCAGTGGGTCAAGGAGAGAGGAGATACTGTAAGTAAAGTAATTTTTAAAGCAATATATTGAAGGGCAATGTCCCCTTCCATTATTTTTGATACTTTAGAGAAAGAACTACTATGAATCTGCACACAAATAGGTATAAGAATCCTCAAGGAGAGTTTCAGGGACAAGCCGTAAATACAAAATTTATTCTGATACACATCAGTATAGCATTTTTCATAAATAATCTATTAAAACAGTTCAGACTGGTAGGGTGGTGGGTTTTGTTGTTGGGTGGTTTTTTTTCCCTGGAAGCAGACACTGATTCAGTATTCTGCTTGATGGACAATAAAAGGTACATGTACAGTGTACAGAATATATGCTACCATTTCATGGCTGAAAATATTTTATAGGAATTTTTGCTATTTATGCTAAAATTTTGAGCAATGCAATGAGGGAAAACCAAGTTGATTTAAATTGTCCTTAACTTTGATCTAATCTGTCAAAATATGACATCTAGAGTAATAAAATGAAAACTCAATAAAATTAAAAAAAAAAAATCCAAACCCAAAACAAAACAGCAACACTAGGGAAAGACTAGGAATTAGCAAGGTGAAAAATCCTTTCTATCTTAATTATTCCAGCTTGGCAAAGAAAACAAAACCACTAACAGAGATTTGATATGGATTTTACATGTCTGGGTTTTTTTCTTCTCTATTCATGGGAGGTATGATGCAAACTCACATTCATGAGCAGACTACCAGATACCTAATTTGTAATGCATAAAGAGTACCATGCAAGCACTCTCTAATCAGATCTAAGCTAACAGACTGCATTTTTTTCACAGCAGCTTAAATACGGTTTTCGCATTTCTTTCAAATTTGTTCATGATGAAACAATCTACCGTTTCCTTTTCTGTCAGCTACCTACATGTACAAAATTATTAATACCTCTGAGGAACTCACTTTGTCTGTGACCTAACAGTAGCAGCTTCGCTAAGCTAATGTGGTTGAACTGCTGATTCCTTAAACTGTGGTGCTGCCAGCATTATTTTAGGGACTTTACTCTTGCCATGTTAGGGAGTGACTCCAGTGCTTTGAATAGCAAATGCTGGATTCTGGGTGAGTTCAGAAGTAAGTCAAGGTGGGGAAAAAGGAGTGCTGTGGCTTTTGGCAAAAATTTTCTTGCTTAGTTGGTATAATTCAGTGAGGCTCTTTTAAGGATAAAAATAATGGTAACAATCCCGAACTGAGAAGACATGCTATGAACAACCTGCATTTTTAAAACACTTCTTGAGCAGTTCCTGTTAAATACATGGTTGGACAAATATCTTGTACTGCTACTTTTATAAGAGTAATAATTCCCCCTTCCCATTTGTATAAATCAGCATTTGCATTGCTTCAAACAAATGTCCATGAGTTTTAATTGACATTAGCCTAAATACAATATTTTTTCTATTTTTAGTATTGGTGTCATTAACACTACTGTAGTGTAATGCACGTCAAATATAATTTCTGTTGACATTGCATCTGAGTTAAACTATCGATCCATGCTGGAGATTTTAATTGTACAGCTTTCACTGCTCAGAGTGCAGCAGAGTGAAGAAAAAAAAAATCTTTGACTAAATATTTATGATGAGCCTGCAGGAACACTTTATTTTTTTTATAAGTGGAATTTAGAACTAGGCTACAATTAAGTGCTTTTCATTGTCTCTTGACATGTCACTTGATTATCTAAACAATATGGAAAACAGTAACATATATCTTAGACTATGTTGAAAGGACTACATTGAAAATGAAGGTTACTGATACCACACAGCATCTGTAGATTTAAGAGGGCTTCTGTCTAAGCACAGAAGAATTCAGAGCTGCTGAAATCCATTTTATCAAAGTAGCTGTGCACCAGAATCTGCTTATCTATAGGTTGCCAAAGCAATACTGTAATAGCATAAATGAACAAAGGATGGAAAGCACATTTTTGATTCTTTAATATTGATTTTTTTTATTATAAGTGTCATATCTTTGCAGTTAGGAGGATGGCTTGGGCTGCAGAGGTTTGCAAGAGGCTCAAAAGTTAACAAATCATTAGTCAGAGTTGAGTTCACATTGATTTTCTCATCTCTGGTGGCAGAAGCTTTCCATGAGACTCACAGTAAGATAGTGGCAGTTTGGCTGAGGAATTCACAGAAATTAATTTCCATAAACTGAGGCTGTAGTCTGATTTTGTTCCATTTTGTTCTTATCTATCTATCTGTTGATAAACTTGTGGTATATTTGAAGGAATACATTTCTGAACACATAAGTGTATTCCTGGGATCAGTGTCCCTTTCTCCAGTTTTTAATATACCCATCTCTTTGACTGTTAATTTTCAAATAAAAGCTCTGTGTTATTGAGCAGAAGTTATTTTGTTGTAAGCATAGTAGTATTTGCTGGTATTTTCAAAGTGAAGTTTATCTTTCCCCCTCACAGTTAGAAGAGATTTGTTGGTTCTTTACTCAGCTGCAGAGTATCCTGTCACTGTAGAATAGTGGGAATAACAAATTGTCTGAATTTCTGTAGAAATGGTTTGTAATACTTCATTATAATAATTTATGATGTTTCTTTTGTTTGCTTCTCCCTTTCCACTCTACCCAGTTGAGGTCCGTAGAAGAATTTAAAAACTAAGGATCAGATTACACAATATCCAGTGTAAACCCTTCCAGACATTGTCGTGTAAACCATATATAATGCACACGTTCACAGACACATTCATTTTTTTCTCATGGTTTTTGATGTATCTTAAACTAAATACCTCCCAGGTTAACTTCTTCCTGTGCTCTGTGCAGATGGACTTCATCTTGCCAAGTACAGACCTGAGGTTAGCTGAGGGAGAAGAAGCCATCCCATCGTGAAGAAAGCCATAACCCATCATGAAAACTTCAGGTTGGTTTCAAAAGCTTTTGGATCAGTCATTTCCCAGAATGTTCTTTAATAATACCTATTGTGTACAAGATAAAATGCCCTTCTTTAGAAAAAGATTGTAAGATTGTCAGTTTACTCAGTATCTTGCTCCCCAACCTCAGTTTGCTCTGACAGTACTAATTCTGTGTGCTGGTGAGCTAATTAGTCCCCCCCTCACCCCCAGGCTTCTTACAGAAAATAGTGTGCTGTGGCACACCTCATTTTAAAGCACCTATTGTTTTACAAATACGGAAAATTTCTTTATTTGAACTATATGTAATTTCACATCCAAGTTTGACTATACCTTTGAATTTATTTCCCAAGCATCCTTAACACAATGACATTTGGTGCCATATGAAATATCCAGAAAAAACAGCAAAAGAATCTTCTGAATTCTCCATTACACCTTCCAACCTTTCGGTGTCATTTATTCCAAAACACACATCTAGGATTCAATCTAACATGGTCATTAAACCAAAGGAATAGTTTTAGTTGTCCATCAGATTATAATGGAGCTATATAGTGTCCAATTAACACTTTCTGCTTGTGTAAGACTTGACTTCAGCCAGCCATACTTAAGCTATTGCAGGAGCACAACTGTCAAGAGAGAATTATTTTCTATTGCTTAAAAACGCAAAACACTAAAAAGCAAAACTTGGCTACCATTTCGTTATCACTTTGGTGTTCATATTTCTGTCACCACTTCTGTCTCTGTCCAGCTTGGCAAAATGTGGTGGCCAGCAGACCTTAAGGGTATCACAGGGAGGATAGCTATGAAGAATCATTTGTCAAATAGGTGCCTAATAAGTCAGGCTATTTACTTATTCATTTATGTATAATGTGTAATACTTTTTGTCTTTTTTCTTCTTTCCATTTAGTAAGAAAAAGAATCACTTTCAAATACCAAATCAACTTTCTTAGTGTAAAACATCTCGGCCTCAGAAATCTCTTATCAAAGTATCTTCATTAATCTCTCAGTGCATCTTAATACATCAAATTAACATATCACGTACTTTAGTGCTGTCTTACAGTTTAAGGAAAAGCACTTTCTTTTTCTGTCATAGGCAAAATTCCAGTATCCTGTTTAGATCGATTTATGGCTTTAAACCTAAATCCCCTCCAAATATGTTCAATATCTGTCCTTTGTTTTCTAACAGATCACTCATTCTTACGAGGTTGAAACTTTTTCTCTTTTATTTTGTCTCCTGCCTTCCAGTAAGTGCTTCCTGCTCAGAGATACTATACATCTGACTGTTTTCTTCTCTGGACTCCTGCTAGTTCCCTCAGACACTTACATATTTGACCTCAGTGATGTCCGCTTAGACCACTGACCACTGACATCTCTTGGCCATAATGATTCCACTTCCCAAGAGTGAAACAGACATGCTTTGCCTTGAGGAGAAGCACTGGTAATCCACTTGCCCCCACAGCATCAAATTAAGAACTACCAGGAGGTGCTGCATCATGGTTTTCAAGGAGCAATCGTCAAAAACTGACCAGAAGTGTATTCTCTATTTTAAAAACAAACAAACAAACAAATAACAGTTTGCTAATCCATCTAATATTGACATAATATTCCCCATATTTGCAGGGTCCTTGAGTAATAAACAAGTGGATTTTCATCAGTATTTTAGAAACCCTTCTGCTCTCATATTTGCTAATACTAGATTTTTAACTAAAGTTAGTAAAATATTAATTTAAGAACAATACCCAGTTTGTAAGTTTTACAAAAGCAGCTGCGAATTGTGTGAGAGAAAGAGGTCACTTAAGGTAGACTTTACCTGATTCAAGTCAGTTTCCTAAAGAAACTGGGGAAAACTTCAGTAGCCTGCTTCAAGTAAAGATTTAATTGAGCTTTCCAGATCTATTAGATATAACAAGACATCACTGGTGTAGTATGAATATTTATCTTAAGTCGCCCACTGGGATACCTTTTAATTTGATCGTTAATCCTAACTGTACAAGCCACTAGCTCTAAGGCTAAAATAAATAGGAGAGAAGAAAAGGACACACTTTGAGGTGGGTCAGGGGAGGGGGGGTGGTAGTTGCATTAAAAAAGTTAAACTGGAGCATTAATAAGTATTTTTGAAGAGAGTAACTGAAAAATGTTTTCTAAGTCCTGAGTGATGTTCAGAACACCATGTATTAAAGCAAATAAAGGTCATTCCAAATGACTGATCATGTTTTCAGCTTCTAAGGAATTGATTTCAGCTCTAATTGTGTATTATCAATGGTCCAGTGAATGACACTGTAACATTTCCTCTTAGTATTTGAAGGCAATGAGTCTGGTTCTAATTGCTCACCAGTTTTGCAGCAGAACAATTTCTCTGGTTGTCTTTGATCTAAACAATGTTGGTGTAGCTACTCTGTGGCACTTCACAGTGTTTAAAAGTAAGTACTGTTCAAAAATGTGAGCTTTGTATAAAAGTAGCAGGATGAATCGTACTGCAAAAACTGTCACATCTGTATCAAATTGATGATATATTTGACAATGCATAGTAATCTTTCCAGGTTTTTCTTTTTCATTTGTATTACAGTATACTGTCAGTGGAGAAGACATAGAATATATCCTAAAGCATCAGAGAAAGACTGCCAACCTTTCTGAAAAAGGACTTAGCTGAGTTCACTGAGAATAAATACAGTTGTTCATAGAATTGATTTACCTTGATTTACCCTGCATATTTTCCACTCAACACTAAAATTAATTTTCTGTAATTATTCATACATACTTCTGTAAAAATATTGTATTTTTTATTTTACTGGTTTTGGCTGGGATAGTTAATTTTATTCACAGCTGCTGGTATGATGCTATGTTTTGGACCTGTGATGCAAACAGTGTTGATAATATAGAGCTATTGCTGAGCAGTGCCTACATAGCATCAAGGCCTTTTCTGCTTCTCACACTGTTGGGAGGTTACACATCAGGAACAGCTGACCCAAAATGGCTGAAAAGTTATCATAGAATCACAGAATCATAGAGTGGTTTGGGTTGGAAGGGACCTCAAGGATCATCTTGTTCCAACCCCCTGCCATGGGCAGGGACACCCTCCACTAGACCAGGTTGCGCAAACCCTCATGCAACCTGGCCTTGAATACTTCCAGGAATGGGCCCTCCAAAACTTCTCTGAGCAACCTTTTTTTAAGCGTTGTTTGATGTCCAGTCCAAGATTTTTCTTTACTCCAGTGAATGAAAATTCGGTAGTTGAAAACAACAAGCCCATGCAGAGTCATCTGCAGTGTGTCTCAATCTGACAAAAGCTAAATCTCCTGAAGTCACTTTAAAACCCTTTTTGTGTGAATTACTGAAGAGCCATTGTAGGCTCAATCTGTAATTAAGAATGACCTTTAATATGAAACAGGAAAATGTGAAAACTTTGCAGTAGCAGTGAAAGAAGAATCCCAGATCACCTTGGGTCTAACAGTGCTCACAGTGAATAGAGGAATAGACATTTGCTTACGATTTTGGTGTAATTTTCATTCAGCTCATCACCCATTCTTCTTAAAAAGACTAAGAAATTAAAATCTCTGGTAAGAGAATGGAAAATTAGCACTAAACTCAGAGACCAAGTTTTGTGATTCTGAGGAAGATGAAGAAATTCAGGTAGGTCCTTCTCTCCTTCTATAGGGAGCTATATTCATACAAGTAGAGTACATTCACCATGATCTAGGTAGGTATCAGTCCTTGACTCTACTCTAGACTGCTCAGCATCAGTCATCACTTTAAGGCAAAGATGGGAAATTAAGACCTTTTCCATGTGGCTCATGATCCCCTTTATTTCAGTTATTTCTTTTATGTCCAACAGCTTGTAGTTAAACTTGTATTGAAATTCACATTCTGTGGCACATACTAACTCTTCAGCTGGTAAAATAATAATATAAAAAATGGCACCTGCTTCCTCAAGTGACTCTTAGTTTAGAATAGTTTTGGTTGAAAGCTTAAACTTATGCAACTGCTACAAGAGCAAGATAATTTCAGACTACAAAAAGTAGGTTAATTAAAATACATTCATTTATGCCTGTATTGCTTTTGTTTCATTCACTGAAAGTTATTCTACCCAACAGATGGGCAAATGTCTGCAGGTCATAAACCTAATGGCATTCTAGTAAAATTCAACATAAGGTTCTTATTTCTTCAAGCATAAAACAAGTTCATGCAAACAAAAGTACACAGTAAAAATCCCTTCATTATTTCACAACTTCATATTCCACATCTAAAAGTACAATTCAAGACCTTAGGATTTACTTTCTTAGAGGATCCAATCAGTACTTTGTGAAATACATGGGTCTGAGTTTTTGTCTCCACTCTTCCTTTCTTTCATTTGATTTCTTACATAGTTATGTAATAAAACTGAAGAAAATAAAGACCAAGTTTGAGGGACAGGCTGTCTCTCCAGTTGAAAAAAATTGAGTTGATATGTAACAAATGTAAGATGGATCTCTTACAGATATAAGAAATCTATATGGCATCAGAGAAACTTCTGGGTTTATTTACTTGTTTGTATACTTACGTATACAACTATGAAACATTCTTTCAGGTTCGTTTTTTTTCTTTTTTTTTTTAGTTAACCTAATTTCATAGAATTAGAAGCTCTTGGAAGCAAGATTGGGTAAAAAACAAATTGGAGATTATGTTTTGCAGCTTATGTATGTTTCTAAACCACATAAATACTTGAATGAGTTTACAGAAAATTTCATGCAGTGAGTGAGACACAAAACAGTGCAGCATGGAAAAAATAAGTGCAAAAATTTCTAGGATAAAGAAGCTGCTAATATGAAGAAAACAAGAAAATCCTGATCCAAGATAACCAATGGAAAGACAGGGAGGGACCCTATAGTTTCATAAGCAAAGTAAAACAAGAAATTGTTGATGTTATGCCAACCCACCACTGTGGTAGCTACAATATATTTACTACTATATAGATATAGTAGATATATTGTATAGCTACTTCTACCTATAACTAACTTTAATTTTTTTTTCTAGTCTGCTATCAAAAATATTCCATAAATGGCATCCAGCCTGGTATAAAAAAATGCATGATTACCCTATATGAGATAATGTGTTACTACGCTAAAATTCTCAATAGGGTTTCAGAAATTAAGTCTCAAGAACAAACATATGTGGAAATAAAAATTTGCTAAAAATTTGCCCTCCCGTTTTGTTTGATTTTGTCATGATTCAATTCTCAGGTAGTGAATTTGCCAAGCCCACACAGAGAAAGAAGGAGCATCTTTCTTCTTCTGTGGAGAATCATTCTTTCAGGGGACAATCAGTCTGTTTTGTCATGGAAAACATTCATATAATGTATTTCTGCCTGTGTTTTCCAAATGAAATAAGTTTGAAATGAGAGCCTGGGAAAATGTTGAGACATTCACATACAAAATTCTGGACACCATTTGTATATTTTCTTATACTTCCTTTTTTTTATTCTCCAGTATAGTGGAAGGATTTTTTAATTGTTTGGGTTATTTTCCTCTGCATGTCTTGAGAAAGAATGTTATAAAAAATTTATATTTGGAGAACTTGATCATATAAAAGTTTGGAAACATTTTAGGAAAAAAATATTAAAATATTATTTATAAGTGTTGCATTAAAGAAGCTGAAGAAAATATTTATTTTAATTACTCACTCTAACTTCTCTTTTAGAGTGCCTCTGTGTTTCCTCACTTAGCTTGAATGCTTTTTGTTTTCCCCCATCAGAAGCATGTGAATTAGTCAAGTGCAGCTTTCTTGGAGCTGTAGCAAAGATCATAGGATTTTGAAATGAAAGATTCCTTCATCTCTGCTTGAGAAACAAATAGTCTCTCATAGACAGTACCAGGAAACATGGGAAAACAGAAAAAAAAACAAGTGCTAGCCTGAACATGGCTGGGGAACAGAGAAAAACGGATCTTACTTACGGGAGAGAACTGGATGAGAGGAGCCAAGTTACAGAAGCCAGAAAAATACTTCCAGTGTGAGCCAGAGACCTCATTCTCACATCTCTCCCATATCACAGCTTTTGTGAGATGTTTGCTAGTATGCAGTCACGTACTGACAGACCATGTGCAGGGCTGTGGGTGCTGAATAGCAGTCTGAGTATTGTAGCTCCATATGTGGATGCTTGAGATCTGCAAGCTTCTCAGTCTACCTCTGCATCTGTCTTCTGCATGACAATAAAATCCTTCTTTAGGGAGCACCAGAAGTTACTACATTGTTTAGTATTACGTGGGTTTTGAGGTGGTTTCTTTCTTGGGAATGAAGACATAAGAGTTCATGTATTTCTGACTCATACAGGGATCTCCTGTTTCCTGAAACAGACACAGATAAGTTCCAGTGCTGATACTTGTACCAAAGAGTTCAAAGGGAATGCTGACCACTGATATTATGATCTTCCTAGATGGACTGTGCTGATCAAAGCTATGCTTTGAAGTGTGGTGCAATAAGGCTGATTTTTATCAAACCTATGTCAAAGAAATATGATCATCATCAAGAGCAAAATCTGACCTCAGAAGTATACCTTTTATTCATAAATTAACATGGCCTTGTTATAATATAACTTCCACAGAACCTATGCGTGAGTTGATACATGGGGATGCACACTGGTCCTGTAGTCACACAAGGACAGGATGAATCTCCATCCATGTGATCATCAGAAAGTTGGAAAACAATCATAGAAAAGCTGATCTCCTTAGCGGCTAGTAGCCAATATGTGGCTGATACAATTTTTTGCTGCATCACCACTTCATTGGATGCTCCTTTGACCCCCGTTACCTGACAGTTCCTTAGTGTTATTCTGAAAAGCAGTGTCTCCCATAAATTCTTCATATGTGCAAAAGTCCCAAGTTCCTGGAAACTCCGAAGTTGGCATGAGGCCTCACACCCACTCTCATGAGGGGCACTGGAAACACATGCTAGGTGTGAAGGCTATGTTTGTTGGATACCTTACACTAATATATTTCTACTCAGTTTTACAATTCAGATGAGCATTTACAAAAACAAGGACAAAGAGACATGAATCCTGCATTTTCCTGGTTTTTTTTTTCCTTCAAAACAACAGCTGGTCTCAATGCATCACGTATTTTATTAAAATTAAAATTAGAGGTTAACATTACACCTTCAGGAAACTTGTTATCCAAGAAAATGGCGCCAGTGTAATAATGAGAATGTAATTACAATTCCATTTACAACAAGTGGTGTTCAATTACTTCTTCTATAAAGAAAGAATTATTAACAGCAGTCAGTGCTGAGATTCTGAATATAGATGATTTTTTCATTTGTTGAAAAACAAACAAGATGTGGCCTCCACATTGAACAAGCTCATCTGATTCAGACAGGAAGATATATCTTCCATAAATCCAGTTATTTCCTTCCCCCCCTCCAACTGCTGTTTATTTAATGATTGCATTTAATTAATCAAATTTTGTTTGATTAATTAAAATGAAAATCCAGAGTTTCACACACACAGAGCCTGCATGATTGCAGAGAGAGAAAGAGAGACTAGTAGAAGAGAAACTGCAAAATAGATCAGGTAACACAGGAAAAAGCATGAACGCTGGTAAAATGATGTTGAAAATCATCCTCTAATAATGGTGATGACTGCATTAAACCAAAACTGAAAACATGCTATACAGAGTTTCAGAAAGGAAAGCACGACATAGCAGGATAAATCAATTAATGTGACATGTGAGAAGTGAGGAACATTAGTTATGCATCCTTAAGACCATAGCATTTTCTAGTTCAAACTCCTTTTATTTCTTTTGAGACAGGCCAGCTGTACTCTGATGGTATTTTATTTAAGAAGTCAGAGGCTATTTGTTCATATGTAGGTTGGTTTTTTTCCCTCAAGGCAGCTGAAGAGAGTTAGGGTAGAAAAGCAAGTTCAGGAAGGAACAGATATAAACAGCTCATGTGGACTTGAGAAAGTGCACTGTATGGAAGAAGGGTGTTAAATTCTGAGCTTGAAATATTATTGGGATTTTTTTCTTTTCTTTTTTCCCTTTTTTTTTTTTTCAGTGAAACATTTCTAAAGTTGAAAGCACTGAGTCTGCACAATCCAGACGTATAACTAGAAGAAGTCTGGTGAAAAATTTAATACAGATGTAAGACTGACGTGTGACTAGAGAATTGGGAATATCATAGAAACTGGCTGCATTAGGATTATTTTTTTTCCAAGATAGGTGAGAAAGAGTTTATCAAAGACCTCTCTTCCACACATTCATGTATCATCAAGGTGTCAGGTATAAGAAAGAAAGGGTTACCTTGCAGAAAGCAAAAAATCTCACATACAAATAAGTCATTTGTAAAAGTAAATATGAAAAGCCCACCAATTAAACTAAAGTATCAGAGAATAGGAGAAGATTCTTGCAGGCAATACAAAAACTCTGTCTAACAAAAGGGTACTGAAAGTTGATACCTCTCTCAAAAAACTTCATAACATAGACCAACTAAACCGAAGAAGAGGAAGAATAACATGGAATCAAAATGACTCTCAAACACAGCTAAGATAAATTTTAACTGGAGAGGAACACATATGAAAGGCAGGTCCTGCTTAACTAAACTGATCTCCTTCTATGACAAGGCGATCTGCTTAGTGCACAAGGGAAAGGCTGTGGATGTTGTCTACCTGGGCTTTAGTAAAGTCTTTGACAGTTTTCCACAGCATTCTCCTGGAGAAACTGCCTGCTCACGGCTTGGACAGGCATACAGTTTGCTGGGTAAAAAAACTGCCTGGATGGCCGGGCCCAAAGAGTTGTGGTGAATGGAGTTACATCCAGCTGGCAGCCAGTCACAAGTGGTGTTCCCCAGGGCTCAGTAGTGGGGCCAGTTCTCTTTAATGTCTTTATCAATGATCTAGACAAGGGGATAGAGTACACCCCCAGTCAATTTGCAGATGACACCAAGTTGTGCAGGAGTGTTGATCTGCTTGAGGGTAGGGAAGGCTCTACAGAAGAATCTGAACAGACTGGATCAATGGGTCAAGGCCATCCGTATGAGGTTCAATAAGGCTGAGTGCCAGATCCTTCAACTGGTCACAACAATCTCAGGCAATGCTACAGGCTCGGGGAAGCGTGACCAGAAAGTTGCCTGGCAGAAAAGGACCTGGGGGTGTTGGTCAACAGCCAACTGCACACAAGCCAACAGTGTGCCCAGGTGGCTAAGAAGGCCAACAGCATCCTGGCTTGTGTCAGGAATAGTGTGGCCAGCAGGAGCAGGGAGGTGATCGTCCCCTTGTACATGGCTCTGGTGAGCCCACACCTCGAGTCCTGTGTTCAGTTTGGGGCCCCTCACTACAAGAAAGACATTGAGGTGCTGGAGCATGTTCAGAGAAGAGCAACAAGCTGATGAAGGGTCTAGAGCACAAGTCTAATAAAAGTTGTTCTGTCTGAAAAAAAGGAGGCTGAGGGGAGACCTTATCACTCTCTACAACTACCTCACAGGAGGTTGTAGCCAGGTGGGTGTCAGTCTGTTCTCTCAAGTAACAAGCAACAGGACAAGAGGAAATGGTCTCAACTTGTGCCAGGGGAGGTTTAGATTGGATATTAGGAAAAATTCTTCACCAGAAGGATTATTAAGCATTGGAACAGGCTGCCCAGGGAAGTGGTTGAGTCACCATCCCTGGAGGTATTTAAGAAACACTTGTTAGGGACATGGTTTAGTGGTGGACTTGGCAGTACTAAGTTAACAGTTGGACCTGATGATCTTAAAGGTCCTTTCCAACCAAAACAATTCTATGATTCTATATTACTCCCATGGATGTAAGCTCCAGCATTTAAGAATGTAAATATAAAAGAGGTATTTCTACCTTCAAGACATTAGTGAAATGGAACAATCAGAACAGAGGATAGAGAAGTGATTTTAAGTGTCATTGTAAATCATGTAATAGAGACTGCTGCTGACTTGATTTCACTTTAAAAAACAACAAAATCAGCAGATAAACAGATAATAATGTAATAACAGTATGAAATAATTAATTTCAAACACCTGTATTTGTCTTTTTGAGCATGAAAAAGGTGAACATCAGTGACACAGCCTTTAAGAAAGTAAAAATTATAATTAGGCTTAGACACGAAAATGGAAAGTCGTAACATTCATGCTTTCAACCGTACTTCAGGGTCATATTACCAGAAAAATAATTAAAATAGTAGCATCAAACCACCAATTTTTTTTTCCTGTTAGGTTTTTCATAACAACCAGGAGTAAAGGATGTTCAGGGTTTGTGCTGGTATAAATTTTTTTACTTTGTTTAAGTGACTATGACATACCGAACTTACTTGGATCACTTAGGATAACAAATTCCATGCTGTAAATGTGAAGAAATTACTTTCTCCAGTGCATCCTCTTCACTTGAACATCTGGGAGTCCGAAAGTAGTTGGGGAGGGTTTGTATTTGGGTTTTATTATTTTTGTTACAGTGCCTTGATTCCTAGTGGTATCTTAGTAGAAGTGATGAGGCTATAACTCCAATCATCATTAGGAAATAAAAGTAGGTTCAAAAGTTGGAACTTTCAATGTATAGAGCTTCAATGAGCCATCAGAGCCCAAAATATTTTTAGTTGCAATGAAGGAGTTTATACAGCTGAAATCTGCTGATTGGCAGTGAGGAACTACTTTTGCGGGGGGCGGGGCGGGGGGAACTACAAGAACCTGACTGATTCCATTGGATTTGCCCCTTGTGTACACAGAGAGGAAAAAGAGTGGGTACACTTCCTGAGGCATCTATAAAGGACTGAAACCCTTTTCTATGTCTCAGTGTTCAGCTGAAGGAAATCTCTAGAAACAGAGATGAGACTGAGCTTGCAGGCTCTGCCCAGGAACTTGATTTAGCCTGAGGAAGGGAGAAACAAGGACAGTGTGAGAAGGCGCAAGTAGAGATACAGTGTCTGCTGGAACAGCATTAGTCAACGAGAGACTCTATCAGCTGAGGAAGACCATCACAGTTTCTGGACTGCCTGTACTGCAAAACAGACCTGCCACTTCAGCTCGAGCACATTGGTTATTCATATCACTAGCACTGTGGAGACGACTAAAATGATTACAAGAGTGTAGAACCAGTCATTAAAAGGTAGAATCAAAGGTAATCAACTAGAGTATCAATTCTGGGTAATATAAATCAGTTTGCACTACCTAAGGTCTAAAGTAATGGGTTTGTGAAAGGACAGATAAATAGAAAGATACTGCCAGAAGTAGGATGGATAACAAGCATCTATCAAATGCCAACCAGAAGAATGGCTCTAGAGCTAACAATTTCTTGAGTCAGGCCTTGTACTCCATCTTGAATGCACTAGTCCTTGCTGCAAATATTCAATATTCATCAAGTGAAATCTACAGCAGAGTTACAAGACCATATCCACACAATGGAATTTTTACCATTTTTCAAAGGTTTAGAGTCCCAACAAAGGATTTTGCCATGAAGGAACATCAAAGACTTTTTATTCTTCAGAACTGATCCTCTACTGAAACTAATGGTAAGGCTGATGTTCCAGTTACTTTGAAGCTGATGGGAGTTTTACAGTTGATTTCAGAGGCCAAATTTTACCTAGGTATTATTTGAGTGAAAGGTGTTTTCACGTTATAAATACCTTAAAAACAGCTAGGTAACTTCTATCTACACCACTACCTATTTGGCTGGATATTCAAGACTAGTTCAGTTAAGGAAAGCCTGGTATCTGATTTCACAACTTTTTTTTCTTCCATAAAAGAAAACATGACAAATCAGTGGGGAAATATTGTTGGTAATTTCAGACAATTTCTACTACTAGGCAGTATATTGTCAGCATGCAGTTCTCCATTAAAAAGGCGTTCTGCTTTTGAATGTATTAGCAGACTTGAATTTCCTGCACCCAAGAAGGGTGTAATAAAGCAATGACAGAAAATCAAAGGCAATCCCCCTCTCTCCTATAAATTGGCTGCTCTGAGATATTTCAATAAAATAAATCCCATCCATTAATATACCTCATTGATTCTTACTCATTTCTACTTTAGTTACTTTCTACTTCCCTGTTGAGGATAATGGGACCCAACATGCATATGTAAGAGGAAACGCCTCACACCAACTAATCTAAACAAGAATAGCCTGGCTTGTTCAGACATCCACAGTAATGTCTGGTATTATAAAATTATAAAATGTTCAGACTGATGAGGTAAACAAGGCTCAGTCTGACTTTTGCGCAATATGTAATGAGTTTCTTTTATAACAGAGCAAGTCCCCTTCCTCCTAATTTTTCCACCAAGTTTGACTCCTGCTGCCCTCGTTGTCCATTTAAGGCTGAATGCATTGACTCCTGGCAAACATCTGAAGAATAAGGGCTCAAGTTGCTTCTCTGCCTGGTAACCTCTTTGCTTCACCTTGTCTGTCTAATTTCTTTGCAACCATCACCCCCTAACCTCAGTCAGCACAGAATTACATGCATTTCTTTACTCGTAGGGCTTAGCTGTCTTTGGTAGAGAGGGAGTAGCTGTTCATCTGGTCTCAAAAAGTCCCTTTCACTCAAAGTGGAAAGCCTTCAGGTTTCCCAAAACAGAGGGAGGGATATCACTGCAGTAACTATCCATCAAGTGCTAAGTGTTTGAGGGAATCCCCAAAGTACATGCACACAAGGATGTGATTTCCTCTTTTGCATTGATCGCTAGACAGATTTGGTCATCAGTACCTTTCACTGCTTTCTGAGGACCAAATCCCGAGGAAATGCAGATATCCATTTAATTTTTACCTCTTTCATGGCTCAAACGAACGACACCAATCATCCCTAAATCCTTATTTCCAAGTTCTCTACATCCATAGATCCTAAGAAATTTTACAAGAAATGTTTCCCACTTTCTAGAAAATAAAGCTTTCCAAAGATACGTTAAATAATAATTAAGGGAAATTAAGCAGAAGAAACAATGGAGAACAAATTTTCAGACAAATTGTCATCATTAAGCAAATCAATCATTGTCATCTCTCTACTGACTAGTGCATACATAACAAATAATACTGTTGAAATCTGTTTGCAGCTAATAATTTGAAGTACACTTGGTAAATGCTCAGACAATGTGCAGGCCTAGACAGGTGGAAAAATATGACAGCATTTTCAAACCAAATGTTTTTATATAAACATGGTGCACATTCCTGACATGCAACTGGATTGATATCAAGCACTGAATTGTCCTCTTCATTGACTCTCCATTTTCATAGAATCATAGAATCATAGAATAGAATCATAGAATCACTAAGGTTGGAAAGGACCTCTGAGATCATCAAGTCCAACCGTCAACCTTACACCACCGTGTCTACTAGACCATGTCCTGGAGCGCCGCATCTATGCGTTTTTTGAAGATCTCCAGGGACGACGATTCAACCACCTCTCTGGGGAGCCTGTTCCAATGCCTCACTACTCTTTCTGTGAAGAAGTTCTTCCTAATATCCAATCTGAACCTGCCCTGACGCACCTTTTATAACGTGTTGTCTCAATTTAAAACTTTGCTCACATCTGTACATTTGAGTATTTTGTAGGCTTAATTAACTAGATGTTTCTATATTGGGAGACATATAATTTATAAATATTTATATTATTATGTATAAGGTTTTCATGTCTTGGGCCTCCAAAATAGTAGTTCCAGCAACGGATTTTTCTGGAGTCACTGAAGTAAAACTATGCACCGATTTGTTTAAGCTGATTTTACTTAATAAAATTGTCAGAAATGAGCTAAGAGATCTGTGCCAATACACAGAGTGTGGGTCAGGTTTCTATGAGCTGCTGAGTACCCACTGCCAAAAGCTGTGTCCCTTTGAGTTGGACAAAATCCAGAGTAATTCCATTGATTTAATTGTGTTACTCCATATTCACAGCAGGGCAGACCTCGTGTCTGTGGTCACAGCACAGAAAGGCAACATTAGACATGCCACGGTAAAGATTTTTCTGTCTTCTGATATGCTGCCAGTCAGTTTCCTATACCATCTTGGTCAGTGTGCAGATACTTGCTTTTGCACATACAGCTTTTCTAATAAAGACAGAGATTGTGGCTTTATGCAGTAACACATACATTGCTAAAAACATTTGGTTATGTGTCCTAAGGGCAATATTTGATTTGGTTGATAGCACTGGTATAATGAACTGATATTATTATCAGTACCTTAGTGACAACAATTTTTAAAATATTACAGGTGAATTCAATGCTACTTGAAATAAAATAATATTTTTGCTAGTTTGCCTTAATTATTAGGGCACCATGTTACTGAAGATATTGACTTTGTTGAAAGGAAGGAGTATCTTAAAATGCTGAGAAAATATGCACCTATGAGTAGCAGATATATGTAGTCGCACTGGCACATCTTGATGATCTGTACTTTCTGATTCCCATTCGTCTGTTTCTAGCTAAAAATCTTTCTACAACACTGGAAGCAACGTTGAGCAATTAAGAGATCAACCTAAAAAAAGCTGGATGACCTGTCAAAAAACTTCAGCATAGTTCTTTATGCCAATAAACTCTTCCACCATTTCGTCTCCCTTTTAATGCCTCTGGACTATTAAATTTCTCAAAAGAAGTATTATAATCCCACCATCTTCATCATATTCCCTCAATGATTTCTCAAATTTACAGATAAAATCACTGGGCTTTTAGATGACTACATAAAATTTTAGTTGAATATTCTTCCAAGTTCTACAAAGAATGCTTCAAAACTGAGGAAGTCATCAATAAAAGTGAGGCAAACGTATCTGAAAGCAAGTAGCATGATACTATTTTACATTAGATTTTCTATCATTGTGACTCAAAACACAAAAGATGTTTTACTGATAATCTCATATCAAAAGCACTAATAACTAACATATTAATGTGCACATAAATGAATTACCTCATCAAGTCCATTTTACTACTGTTTCTTCAGCAACGCAGAGGATTACAAGGACGCCAGGTCTGTCATCCATCTGCTGTTCTTGCACAGATTGTTGAGTTGACCTCAAGATCTAAAGGTCAGGTTTTCAAATTTATTTAGACATTAAATAGCAAGAACGTGTCCAAAGAAGGATTTTCTCAGTGGTACCAGAGTTGATTCAATATCTATTTCACACTGATTTCAATGAGTTACAGGGCTAGTCTGCTCAGTGCCCTACGAAATTTTCAAAAATACCTATCTGCATCACTCTGTGATTGCATAACAGAGAGATTTTTGATCCAAGGTTGTTATCTTTGCAGTGTTTGGCAATATATGAAAACTTGCCTAAACCCCTAAAGGGTTGAAGATCGTGACCTGAGAGATGAACTGAGAGGCACAATGAAACTCTCTACAGGAAAATTAAAGTTCTTCTGCAAAATAGAGAACAAGCTTTCTTAAGGTCCATTATAAGATTAAGTAATGAATTATCCCAGAAAACAAAACCTTTTCATTTATTTAACTTAGCTTTCTTTAAATAAGTGTTTCTGTATATATTAGTAAAAATACACACTAGAAAGTATGATTCTTATCTCTGGAAAAAAAAAGAGGATGAGATAACTCTTAATTAAAACTAAGAAATGTTCTGATACCCTGGAAATTATATTTCAGGAAAATTATAAGGGAAAGAAATTATTTAAACACTCTACCAAAACTATTTCTTTGTGCTGTAGGTAAAGAATGAAGTTAAATTCCAAACAAGAGGAATATGAACCTGTTCCGTGACAACTTAATTTGACGATTAAATCATTCCAGGATTTACAGAGACAAATGTTTCTAGTGTGTGAAGAACAGAAGAACAATACCTGATTTTCAGATGCCAGATAGTAGCTATCAATATGCAAGAAGCATTTTAGGCTGTCTGCCCAGTGTCACACAGACTGAACCAAATTCTCTGTAGAGACAGGAACAGTATAGAGGTCTCTGATTCTCCATTTAGATGTAGCCTGAAGACTGTCCATATTATGACACACACATACATACACACAGTCCTGCAGTTATCAGTAATGATACCTTAATTTAGAATAGTTGGGGTACAGTATACTGCAACCATAGCAACTTGTTAACTACTGCTGATGTATCCCTCCCCTCTAAAGGTTATGCTCATCTAGGGGCCATGCGTATGGCCCTAATACCAGAGAAGTACAAGACAAAGAAAAGAAAATGAAGGGAAAGGAAGAAGAAACTCAGTAAGGAAGAGCAGAAGAAAAAAGGAAAAAATATCTTCTATCATTGTACGATGAATAAGCTCTGCTAAATCCAAAATCCAATAGTAATTTTTAGAGTGAAAATATAACTTGGAAATTTGGGGATAGCTGAGATTCTTAATTCAGGGGGAGTAATTAAAGCTCAAGGCATTTCTTTCTCTTTTTAAAAAATATTTCTCCAATTATTAAAACAAAAACAAAACAAACAAACAAACAAATACAACAACAACAACAACAAAGAAGAATTATTTTCTATGTTCTTTTCCCTCCATTTTTATAGCTTACTTTTTCACAGAATCACAGAATCACAGAATCCTAGAGGTTTCATTCCATCACAGGAAAAAGTGCTTATCACTTTGATTATTTTTTCTAAGTTTAGTTGCACAAGTGAAGAGGAAATGTCTTAAGAAGCTGTATTAAGATCAATGACTTCTACATGTAGGGAATTCTGAAAGTTTTAAAAATTGCAAGAAGACCCAGAGTAGTCTGCATGCATTTTAAAACCCTCCTGAAATGAAGAAAACCCTGTATATCAAACCCTCATCTTTTCAACTTAATTTCTATGGGTTTTGTATACATGTTTCTATTCTATTTCTGTATAAACCAAAAAAAAATTATAATTAACTAACTTAACAAGTGATAAACTTGTCAACAAAGTCAACACCCTGTCTCACAGGTTGCCTAAATGTATATGCAGAACTGCTGATCATTCTGTGTGACATGTTACTTAACTGGGATAGAAAGTAACTATGGTTATAGCCAAGAAGCTTTCTCAGACTTTACAGCACTCACCAGCAGTCAGTCAGCTAAGGCTGTCATACAGTGTGGTGACCCTGATTTAAGGTCTCTGATCCTATAGCTAGCCTGTTACCTGTATGTGAGCTAGCTAGTTGACAGCTAGCTTGAGTACACAGACGCTATGCTGCAGTCAGTGCATCCAAATCAATATGTCCCTGATCCTGCAGCTGTAAGTGTGGTTGATCATTCTCTTTTGGGCTGCATAATGTTTGATGTTATAAGGTTCTGAGTTCAGCCAGCTGAAGTCTGTCAGTATTACCACAGCAAATTCCTGAAGAGAAAGAAAATAACCACTTATTGAAAAAGTGAAAAGACTTTTATGAAAAAGAATTAGTTTTTGAACTGGCTGGAAAAAGGTTCAAAATTAGTTAAAAGGCATTGTTTCAACACTTTTCAAAACAAAATAAACCTCCAGCACAGCGTTTCTTCTTGGGAAAAGAAGACCAGGCTAAGGAGAAAAAAGGGTAAAACTACTCAGAAATGCTCAAACCCCTCTACAGTAAAGATCAGTGTTGTTTGCAATGGAGCTGAGATACGAGAAGTAAATTGTAACAAATCAAGACTGAGTGAAGAAGGAAAGCATGCCATTCACCTTTAGGAGTGGGGAAGGGAAAAAATTAGTTCAAAAAGATTATTCATGCCAACTCCAGTTCCATCTCCAGCTCCACGTTACATCTCTGATAAATCACTGCTTCCCAGATACAAGCATTCACGAGCTGTTTATTTTCTTCTTCAGTCAGTAAATGTTGTGGAAACAGGCTTATTAAACATACAGTTTACTCTTTTTCGATGCAGGTTGTTAGTCTTTTCTCAGCTTTCCAGAGGTCAAGCACTTGGCACCAGTCCTGACAACATGATGATGCCAAACTCCACTTCCTGCTGCTGTAATAGATGGATACCCAGAGGTGGGCTAGCTCCCTGAATACTAGCTTATGTGCATTCACACTGTGTTGCAATCACCTCAGATTGGAAATCAGTCACTCAAAGTAGTCAGTACTGTACGACGTTTGTGGTCTGAAGATCCAACTTGAAACCTTGTAGCTCAATTTCCTAAAAGCCAGGCACTCAAACTACAGCCAGGTTTGAACACAGAGAACAGGTATAACACTAAGACTTTTGAAATGACTCTAACCTAAGCCTCCAAAGTGTATACATCCACTAACAGCACAGACCTGGTCCCATGTAGCCCATGCTTTGATTAAAAATGGAATTTTCCCAACATAAGAAACATGGTATGCAAATAAAGGAACTGTTTATCAAATACTCCAGCTTTTTCATTGTGTGTAATTCCGAACAAAGAACCGATTTTGATGTATGAATTGTATGAATTTCATACATAACTGAAATTAAAGCATGCAAAAGAAAAATTAAAAAGTGGATGTTGTTCCATTATTGCTCAAAAGATGAATGCCATGCAACCTGCCCTGTGAACAATAGAGGAACTTCAGAGAACTTCAGAGAAGTCTAGAACTCCAGAAAGCTTCAGAGAAAGTGTAGGAGAAACATGGTTGTGGAACTTAAGACTGAATGGTCAAGCTTCATGACTTTGAAGTGACTCTGGCTTTCTGACTGTTGACAAAATCAAAATCTAAAGACAACTGGATATTTTAGTTGAGCAGGCTTTGCACCATATTTTAAAAAGCGAAAAGTGAAACAAAGAGAAAGAAGAGATATAAAGTCTTAAGGCTTATATGACCAGCAAGGAAAAAGACAAAAAAAAAGGAACCATGACCGGGGATGTGCTAGAAGGTCTCAAAGACTAGAAACAAACTTTTGAAAGATTATAAAATAAATCATGTGCAGCTACTGTAAAGGCGTTAGACATAATGGAAGAAGTAGGTTGGTTTTGAGTAGCAGAATTTTGATTGAATTACCAAGGTAAAATACTTCTTTAAGTCAGACTGGAGGAAAGTACAATAATTAACTTATTGAAAACTTACTATTACACTTTCTGTTTCAGGAAGGAGTATTATGAGTAGAATTTTTTTTTGAGAAACTTCTAAGGGAGAAATGTGCACAGATACTGAACTCAATTCATGCCCTTCCTTTGTTAACAGAAAGAGCTGCAAGATATCCTGAGAGGTTTCTGATGACATTGCTCAAATGTGGAAACAGAGAATTTACTGAAAAAGTAAATCTTCAGGAATATTCTGTATTTCGTGAAAGCTGCCTTGCAAAACACCAATATTAAGATCTTCAAATGCTTCAAGTTTGGAAAATGCTCTGATTTTTAAAAATCTCTGTGGAATCCAGAGTATAACATTGCATTTTAGCTAGATTACCTTTAAACCACTAAAGTACTTTAAAGAAGTACTAAAGAAATTTAATTCATAGTCTTGCTGATAATGAAATAAAAGCATTTCATAGTTGCTTCATTACATGGTCTTAAGTCAAAAAGACACGGCATTATACATTGCATGTTGAGTGTTACACAGCCTGCATTTTAATGTTGGTTATACCTCTATTAATAATGCTGTCAAGACATTTCTCTTCCAACACTTGGACAAGAAAGACCAGAGGAGCAATCTAGTTTTAAAGCCATTTCCAGCTGGATCTGTAATTGAGACAAGATTACCTTATGGTGGATGTGAGATGATTAAGACTGCAGCATTAATTCAGTGCCGGTTCTTGCAATTATTGTCCTCTAAAGTACTAAAGGAAATTCATTATTTTGCGTACCCTCAATATACTCTAATGGTGACCTACACTGCAAATATTTTATAGATTGTTGCCATGGGATGGGATGTCTATAGATTCTCAGCAAACAAGTCTATTTTTTATGGTACACTATTCTTTAAGATCTCATGATTAAAACACAAAGCAAAAATCCATCTTGGGAAGGGAAGGAAACAGAGAATAAGGAAGAAAAAAAAAATCTAAAGGATGTCTGTAACTTGATCATTTTATCAGAACAGGGAAATCAGTTTTTGAGAAATATGTAGAATGAGGTATGTTTACACAAAGTCCAACCATTATTAAAAATAATAAAAGTAGCAAATACCTTACAATTTGCATTATAAGCTACCCAATCAATCATAATTTTTGCAAGACAATACATTTTTCAATGTAAATGAAATATGGACTAATGTCACCAGCAAACATATCTTTTCTCTATCAGTGTAACTTCCGCAGTTCTAACATCTAAAATTTACCTGTGTAATAAAATTGCAATGGATTCTTAATTTACTAAAATATTTTTAACAATAAGAGCTTTATAACCTACCCAAATCACTATAAAGCTCAAAAAATATTAATGTTACTAGTTTTTTCTAGGTTTCTTTTGGGTTTATTTTTTTCCTACCATGGCAAAACAACTCGACTAGTAAGAGTAATGTAATGAGATGTGTAGCTTCGGAAATTTGGAAGACATAGCAGTTGCATAAGACTTCTGGTGGTTTGTTATTTCAATACAAAACATATAAGGGTAAATGAGGATGACCACAGAACAGATATGGAGAACTGACAAAATAAGTGTGATTGTCTAGACTATATTTAGTAAATTAGGTATTCCCAAATTCTCTATGTTTTTGTCAGATCAGTTGTTACATGTGTTATATTTGCACTGAGGAGCGGGATCAACTGATATTCAGATTATATACTTTGTTTACCTTTTCAAATCTAACAGCTAAAAGATATTGTTTACAGGGAAATTAATAAAGGCTTTACTAAATTCCTTTGTAAGGTATAGCATATCTCATTTCTCTGTGGTGTATGCAATTCACCAGGTATGCATGCTTTTTGATGCAATGACATTATTTTGCTTTCATATTGCTCATTTTCTTTATTTCTCCATTACAAGAGTAATAAAGGTTTGAGCTATTAGTCTAAATCAAAGCAAAACTTATGTATGAAATAGCAAATAAAATATAGATAAGAACATCTGTATTACCCAGCCTTTAGTTGTGTGAAGGTAAGACAATGCTAGCATGTTTTTTACCCATTTAAAGCCAGCAGTAAAGCATTATAATGTTTTCCTATATTGCTGCCCTAGAATTGAACTCAAATTATTTAGCCTCTGCAGAAAAATTCCACAAATCCACAGTGAAGTGTTTTGTCACTGGTAATCACTGTAATCCACAGAAAGATTATGGCACAAATAATGAGGATACCTTCCACAAAAAATCAGCTTTTTTGGAGAGCTCCTGCTGCCGGAATGCAATAACCCCATCCCGTTGAGTCTTGCAATAGCAAATTCCCATCCTTGTAACATTTGCATGTAGTTTAGCCGTTCTGTACCTCATAGTACTCCTGTAAAATCAGAATCAGAGTTCAACTAAGTCTACTTTGGTTTAAGAGGTGCTGAAGGAAAATAAGAGAGATATAGACCAAGGCTACTGAGAGGAATGCAACCACAAAGGAGAAACCACAGCCTATTAGCTAGTCATGATTCAGGTCAGGAACTTAGCTCTTGCTAATCAATAAAATAGAGAGAACCAGAATTATTTATAAAGTGCTTTATGAGACAGTTCTCCACTGTTAGTTCAAATGCACTGTTCATGTTCAGTTGCACGATTAGTAAAGTAAGATGTTGCAAGAATATACCAAACCTTGTGCATGTCCTGGCAGTTATTTACTTGTGGGAATATATCAGCCTGGATCTGCTGGCATTGACTGTTCTCCAGAAACTTGCTGCAAATAAAAATGGTTGGGGTTTTGAACACTTAGCTGAAATAACATGTTGCTTCATTCACATTGAGGGAATGGAATGGGAAGTTATTTGAGCTCTTTATCTCTCAATTCTGTACTTGAAAATGGATAGTTGGTTTGGACGGAGGGAGGAGACAGAAGGATACATTCCTACCTTACAGAGATGCAGTTTCAGATGACAAGTTCATAATATTTAATGGAATAATCTATTAGAAAGAGTGATAAAATACATGCATAAGCTATTGCTTGTCATGAACTTTTGTTTTCCCTTATAACTAGTCGCTAAACATTAACTAGGTAATAACTGAGGGGGGATTATAGCACAAACATCTAGATGTATCTTTTTTTTATATAAAGTGGTTATGGTAAACAAATTGCAATACACAGTACTGAGCACTGTTGTCCTATGCACTGGCAATGTAGTTGGTTTAATCCAGGGAGTTCTATTTATTTTCAAAGATAAGTATACATTTCCTTAAGACACAGACTGCATTTTTAATTAAGTGAATTCTTTGTTCCTTTCCATGGTAAAAGGGAGCAATTAAGTCACCTTGTCCTAAAACTATCTGGTACTATCTCCAGGGCAGGATTTGTAATAATTACATTTTCATCTTTAATCCAGCATTAAATATATTTCTGAAAGTGTCTGGAGTCTGTGTCTGAAATCTGCTGCATTTTCAGTTGAAGACATTGGGAGTGAGGCAGGATTTTAGAAACAAATAGCCAATGCTTTATGCTTTAGCTATTCGCAAAGAGAAATTTTACCACCAGCACTGCCGAGATGCTTGCCTTTCAGTCATTATTCCATAACAGCTCAGTATTATGCCTGGTTACTCTCGAGTACTACTCGCTTCTGTTTCCAGCTGCTTAAAAATTAGTGCACAGCTTGTTTGAAGTCCAAGTACCAGCAGACTCCATCCTGCCTGCTCTCTGGCAGTGCTCTGGGACCCATTGTTTTCTTTACACACTCCTATCATAGGCATCCTAAATTTCAGCTTGTCGATCATTTCCACTGATTTGACTCACAAAAAAAATATTATTTTTTTTTCCTCAAGGCATGATTGTGAAAAGTTATGTTTAAGGCAAGATGGCAACTCAGCTTCTGAGGGGACCCCTAAGCAACCTGCTGACCATGGCTATCTACAGAGACATACTTCAGGTCCATTTCCTCTTCAGCACTCACTCAGCCCTGGCTCCCCGGGCTCCCCTCCTGCCCTCTTTGGACTCTGCTGCTGCTGGTTTGTCCCCGCTTCTGCTGGAGGAGGGCACGCACAGCAATGGTGTCTTATTCTTATGCTGCTGCTTTTCCCTCTGCCTTTCCTGGCTTCCTACTTGTCTACCCACAGCAATACCCACAGCACCCTCCTGCTTCAGCAGTTGAGAGTGCTTCGAAGAGTCTCTCTCTTTTTTTTTTACCCTCCTTTCTAAAACATTCCTCCAGATGATGAGAAAATCTGGATACTATTTCTGCCATGATGAAGCATAAAAGACACAGGCTGTGCTGCGTTAGTCGCAACAGTGCTCCCATTAAGATCTTCGTATGGGAAAATAATGGAAAATGCCAGTACCGAGGCCATCACCACCCACATACAACAGCTAGCAAGAGACACAGCATGAAGATCTGGCACAAAGAACGGTTCCCATTTCCTTGTCCTCAGCCCAGTGAAAAAATATCCTGTTCCACCTTGGTGCGTCAATCATCTCTGCTATTATTGGTCTTGGAGGGGAAATAAATCCATAACATTTTGGTCAAAGTATTCATTTACTTTAAATAGGTTTTCTGTTCATTTAAAGGAATGTTTTTATGTCTGAGAGTAATTTGTCTTATTTTGTCTTTAGAGCATATTTTACAAAAAGATATTTTCAGGGCAAATATCCTGAAAGGATGTATCGTGCAAGGGATATTTGTAGTCTTTTGATATAGCTATAAGTCAGAATGACAGTTTGTGCCAGCCACTGGAACTGAAGAAGCACTGCTGCTTAGGAAGAAATTCATGCATGACAAGACAACACTGCTGGCAAGGGAGTATGAGAAGATATTAGAATTTATTTCTTCATCTTTATTGCCCAGAAAACTTTCCACCATAGCAATACTGTATGTTACACAGAAGTGTCCCACTACGGTCCCCATTACTGCCTCATTTCTAAAACCATGTCTCCCTAAACACTAGAAGGGCAAAGATCTTGATTAACTTTCCTGATTTTTGAGCACATGGTCACTGCCCTTCCCAAACAATGAGAAAACGAGGAGTCTTTCTACTGGACCAACTCTATGGTCCAGGATGCTGTAGAATCAACTCTCCTGTTATTCCTATGCTCCTTGAGGGTCAAAATGCTCCACCTTGTAGTTTGTCCTTTTTCCTTCAAAGTAATGTAACTAATAAGTACATATATAAATAGGTGAGAGATGGGGTACCAAGGAAGGACAGGTTTTACAGGGCAAAAAAAAACCAGCAGAGAAACAAGTTTGGTTATGAATTCAAAAGAAAAAAAAAAAAAAGGAGAGAGAAATTTTACTCAGACAAAAGAACTAGAAGACAATTAGTTGTTTTTCTCTATAAGAGAGAGAGGAAAGTGAAAATCCATTAAAACTTTACACTGCAGGTCAGTGATTGCCCTAGTTGCTCCCTACCTTTTTGAAGCTGCAGTTCAGCAGAAGACTCCAAGGGCAACCTGGGAGCTGCAGTCTGATTTACCTAGCTGGTGTGGCTCTGAGAGCTCTGCTGTGGGAGACAACCTCACTATTGACCTCTGCAATCTGCTTAACTTCCAGCAACCCAGGTTTTGGGGTTTTTTTGTACTCAGAGCTTGTAGGAAAACAAAGTTTGTTACGATTGGTCTTGCAGTTCCTCAGCTTTCTTCCCAGCCTCTATATTTAATGCTTATTTCATGCAGCAGGGCATTCCTGAAAGGCGTGAGCCAAAAGAAAGGGAAGTTTTCAGACCTGGAACATGGTTATATGTGTGTTTGATGGTTAGCCTTTTTGTTTGTTTGACATGTGCAGTTTTTTGTGGTTTGGTTTTTTTCCCAGGAAAGGCAGAGGGAAAAAGAAAGCATGTGTGGGGTGCATGGTTGTGTAAGTGACATTTCAAATGCCCATCTGCTTAACCAAAAAGGATTCTTTTTCAAGAACGAAGTAGGAGCAGCCATACTGAGTCACACCAAGAGCCATCCCACCCAGTTTCCCAAGAGAGGTGAACACCGGATGCTGAGGAATTTGGTCCGTGGAGAGCCTTGTCATTGCCTGGAACAACAGGCATCGTGTGGACACTTAATTTAGAGCTGTTGATAAACTGATGAATTTCAGTATCTCTGAGAAAAGTACTACTACTTTTCCATTAAGATGCTGAATGTTCCTGAGGTTTTATCTTGTTTACATATTGCTCTGGGGTAAAAAAAAAAAAAAAGTTATACTGAAATTATTTCTACCAGATGCTTAGATCAAGGGAAAAATATTCGGGCTTCACATGCTACAAGGTTTAGCTTTTACTGAATTGCCAGAATCATTTATAGAGTCTTATGAAGTAAACAGAAATGGTTTGGGAAAGATGACAGAAATAAGCATGCAATCACTTTAGGAAAAATATCTTTAAGTTACATCTTTATAATCATAGTTCTTAACTCAGCCCTTCAGAGTCATTTTACTTCAGCAGTCTTGAATAACCTTTATGGTTTAAATGACACTCTTTACTCTTAATGTTGTTTTCTTGCCTGCAGGCTATAACCATGAATTCTCCTGTAAGTACATCTCTTCATTAGCAGCAGAATATCTTTGGCTATTCTGCATAACAGTAGGGAGCATGATGCAGAATATGGTGCAGATTTCTCTGAGACTGGGTATGATTATACACCCAGTGGAGAGGCAAAATTGGGTTCCCAAACAGAATATCTGGACACAGTTATTATATTAATCGAAAGAATTGCATCTTGCATTATCAGCAAGACTCTCTATCTTGAGTGTCACATCAGATAACCGCACTCATTTCATTGTGTAACAGAGACAGAACTAAGTAGCTTGTTGATCTTTCACTCTAACACAGCTTCCAAATGACTTTCCTCAGGTGTTTTCTGGGAAATAGCAAAGCTTCAGGATCCAGCTCCAAATGACTTTATATATATGCATTCTAATCTGACAAAGTTAATTAATTGGGATTATCAGAATATGTGTGTTCGTGTTTTCTATTTCTGTTGACATATGACCATTCTTATATACTTCAGAAACTGATTGTTAACCAGATTTGACTAAAACATGAAGTCTTAGAGTTGTAGAAGAGTTATGTCAAGAATATGCTTATAGGTAGAGAGATGCATTCATAGAAAGAAAAGCTGCAGGACTCCTAGTAGGCATGGTGGTGTTAGGTTGACAATTGGACTTGATGATCTCAGAGGTCCTTTCCAACCTTAGTGATTCTATGATTCTATGATTCTATGATCCTTATGTTTGCTTCATTGGAGACCATGTATAGGCAAGAAGGAGGAGATCATTTCCAAACAAGTAGAAAATGTCGATCAATCTTAAGAAATAAACAAAGCTGAAAAACCAAAGAGGATTTACTATTTCATTTTAAACAGAAGCACAGTCCATCATTTATTTTACACAATACACAATAGTATTCCTGATTTACTCTATGTATATACTGGATACAATAATTTTGTCCATGGGAGAAGAATGAGAGTTTCTATTCTGTAAGAAAGTCTGGTGAAGGATGCTCAATTTTCAGAAAAATTGGGAGCTGAGATCAAATAATGTTATGAAAAGAGCAACCTGAGAATAAAACAAGAAAAAGAGTGTTCCACCAGTCTAACAGGATTTGTCAATAAGATTTCATTCTCAAATATCAACGCCTAAACTTTGAAGCTAAAAGTAAAGGTATCATGCTTGCTAGATGACCTCTTGAGGGCCCTTCCAAACTGAATTATCCAATAATTTCATTATTCTCTTAATCTGAGTAACAGAAGATCCTTAAAATATTGTAATTTGTGAATAATGACATTTAGAATGTGCCTAGATATTTAACGTGATCAATACTTGGTATTGCTAGTGTAATCTTACCATGTTTTCTATCCTACTACATTCCAAACATGTTTATAGCAAGTTGTATTTAAAAAAAATCAAACACCCCAACAGTATGAAAATATTATCATTACACATTTGAAATAGATATTACTACTGTTATTGCTTTATAATTGGAATCAGAAGATGAACGTATGTAGAGCAGACCCTGCATTTTAAGCTTTGTAGTATCTTCATTAATAACGACATCATTTTAAGGTATCCACGTATGAAAATGTTCTATTAAAAAAGTCAGCTGTATTAAGTTTCTACTGAAACATTACTAGTGCAATGCTTTTCTCAATTTCTGATTGCAGAATTACTAATTACAGCCAAAGTACAAAATTAAAATTTAAATTCAAATATTTGATGAATAAAGTAGCAGAGGGAAAACTCTTCAAAATTCTGATGCTCATTTGAAATTGTGAAATTTAATTTTAAGTTAAAATTCAGGATTTCATAACAGTAAGTAACCTGCTTGAGTAGGATATTCTACTTTTTGGATCAAAGAGGATCTGTTGTATAAAAAATATTTTAATCATTTGAGTGAACACTTTATTGCTTTTCTTTTAAACTGCTGTACTTCATGATCATACTCTGCTTCAATTTGTTGGGCAGGTGGAATGTCATATTTAGCCTGTCTAGACATCCTTAGGGATGCCCGGCTAACCATTAAAGAATAATGACTACGTATCATATGTGCGTGCCTAATTCATTGATGCAGACAGTTTTTCTGGAATATCCCTACTGGGTGAATCTCGTCTTTTTTTTAGTGAGAGCGTCATTATGAGGATTCTTCTCAGTACAACTTTCTTTCTGCCTGAGAGGATGGTTACTTTCTTTTCTGTTTTTGAATGACATGAGTTTGTGGATGTAGGTCTGTTGGTATATCTATATGTATTTGCATAGGATAACTTGTAGGCTGATGAGTTGACTGAAAGATCCACGGTTTGGAGAAGGACAGGGGCTATTGAATTGTAGTGAATAGGAGAAAGATGATTTTCATTCCATAGAAAATAGATGGCAAAGTTGTATGTCCAAAAATAGCATGAGCTTTGTGAGTTAAGTAAGACAATCTTTCTTGTAGTGGTTCTCAGAAAGCACACCTGGGTGAGAGGAAGGAAGCCCATGATTTGAAGGTAATGTCTGTTGTTTCTGGAGTTGTAAGAATTGTTTCAGTTGTCAAACCTTTTCACCTTTCATTTTAACCTGTGTAAAACTCCATACACAACAGACTCTACCTTCAAATTTTAACCTATGTTAAAATGAAGACTATGATGTTTGTGTCTAACTCAGTGCTACCCATGCTTTTGAGAGACATTTTCAGTGTTTCTGAAATAAATATATGGAGGAAACTCATCCTTGAAACGATGATAGGTTTAAGAATGACCGATTAGAATTATAGAACCTTTAAGGTTGGAAAAGACCTCTAAGATCAAGTCCGACTGTCAACCCAACACCACCTTGTCTACCATGTCCCTAAGTGCCACATTTACACACTTCTTTAACACCTCCAGGGACAGTGACTCCACCACCTCCCTGGGCAGACTGTTGCAATGTCTTACCGCTCTTTCAGTGAAGAAATTTTTCCTAATATCCAATGTAAACCTCCAGTGGAGCAATTTGACAAGTGTTTCTTCTTGTCCTATCATTTGTTACTTGGGAGAAGAGACCAACACCCACCTCGCTACAACCTCCTTTTAGGCAGCTGTAGAGAGTGAGTAAGGTCTCCCCTCAGCCTCCTGTTCTCCAGACTAAACAAACCCAGTTCCCTCAGCCTCTCCTCATAAGACTGATAAAGGCTCATAAAGGATACCAAGTATATATTAGGCTTGCAATTATTTGCTTGTTTGTAATTATTGGAGCCTGTGAATAATGGTTAGGTCAGATAAGGAAGGTTAAGGCATGCAAGTCCTGTTTCTCCTCTTTCCTGCAAAATGTACAAAGCACATTGACTTAGGCTTTCAAACTTAGCAAGAACTTTGACCAGGCAAATATTCTAGAAAGGAGATATATTTGATTTATTTTGGTTTGGTTTGATTTCTGATTAGTTAGTTTAATGATAAAAACAAGTGATCTCTGCTTCTCCAAAGTGTAATTTCTGTTTTTTCTGGGTAAAACGTAGGAATGCCAAGGGGACTGCTAAGGAACAAAAAGTAAACTAGAACTTTTAAAGTCAAGGTAGCAAGTGCCCTTACTATTCTCTGACTTAGGGGGCAAATGCTAACATGTGATGTGGAAACCCAGTTTCTGCTCTCTCCTGTCATGATGGGAATTTGAACTCTTAACTCCCATGTTTAAAGACACCATCCTAAATAACAGGTAGGAGATGAGTAGTTCACCCTTAGATCCTTCTGTTAGACCTGTTTCACTAAGGTTAAAATATTTAGTAAGCTTATCCACAGATGAAATTCATCCAGGGCTGTTCTTTTCACAGGATCATTTCTATGTAAAGCAGCTGAACTGCTTCAGAACCACAGGAGCATTTGATCCTTTAAGCTCTGCAGACTTCAACAATCTCTGGCCATAAAAGTGGAGCTATGGCTTTGCATAGCATCAGCAAGTGAGCATCAGAGTGTTCTACTTCTGGCTGCGTACTGGACTGAACAGCGGGTGAGGTGTTTGAGTCATGGTTCTGAGTGATCAGGGTTCAGAAGAGCTATCATCCTGTTTCACTGTGGCAAACAGGCAAAGAATTCAGTGTTCCTTCAGAATCAGTGTGTTGAGAAGCATGGTGCAGGGACAGGAGTATTGCTCCAAAAGAGTCAGCTCGTGCTTAGGCAGATTTATTATCTTTGGCTTGGCCCTAGCCACACTGATGTTATACGAGCTCATGTGGAGACAACTGACAGTTACAGCATCCTGCTCCAAAGCACCAATATTATAGTTATTTTCCCATGACTTTGGCTACTTTCATCTAACACTTTTCTGAAAAAAAACTGTAGTTATTAAGAATTTTCCTTTCTTCTGTGGAAGCAAGAGTACTTTCATGAGAAATGGGAGATGCCTCATCCTCTGCAGACAAAGAGGGGAAGACATTCTCTGCAAACAAAGAGCTGTTTCCTACAGCTAAAGAAATGTGGCCATAATCTGACATCAAAGGAGAACACGGCCGCTATATTTTTATATACAGCATTCTTAGTCTACCAGAAATTTTGCAGCATATTTGACTGGAGTGAACAAATAGTTCCAGAGTAACTGGAAATAATATTTTAAAATACAATACTTGCTAAAATTTATGATTAAAAATTGTCTGGTTTACAATTACTTTTCTTCTTTTAATAGAAACAAATTTTGAGAGCTTTGGAGCAAAAATATTAATGAACAGATTTCTCTTAAATTATTGTGATCACATTTCCATGTTCAATTGGTGTACCAAATTGAACATAAAAATTAATTAATTGCCTTTCTCATGAGGTACTGTTAGGTTCTGCCTATGCTGTGGCCTCTTCAGAGAATGTGCGTATGAATATGCAGTATAGCTAATGACGTAAGCATGCAACAAGATTGTAATGTATCTGAGTAGCAGTAAGTTGGGTTTTTTCCATACAACATTATGATCTGCAGTTGGTTTACTTAGATGGTTAGGTTCCCTAGCAACATCAGGATTTTATTTCATCTTCTTTGCCTGCCCTCCAATTGTCATGATGACAGTAACTAAAGAGAAAAAGAAGTATGTTCATTCTAGAAGCAATAGAATTGAGTTCTTTGACAATTTTGTTTGAATATCTGCGGCTACAAAATTAATAGCTGATGCAGCATGGTGTTCCTGGAAAATGCCTCATTTGTTTGAAGAAAAGTACACTTGCAGTAATGATTAGAGGGCAGCTGAATGGCAAACTGGTTCATACAATATCGAACACTACACACTACAGTGAGGTTCCAGATGAGGCCTATATCTGCTTCATGAAACAGGTGGTTAGAAACTACTAAAGGGAGGGGGAAGCGTAGGGAGATATGCTGTATTCCCCTCTTCTGTTCAGTCCTCAGCACAGACTTCTCTCTGGTTTCTGAAAAAAAAAAAAAAAAAGAAGAAAAAGAAATTCTCTTTTACACTGAAACCTGTTGAAAAACTCAGAACATACAATGGCCATTAGATTCCTGAGTCAGTGCTGTGGGTGGATATGGAAACAATAATTAGGTAGGTTTGAAATTTAGAAGGATATATATCACAATGCAGCTTTCAGATATTACCTGGGATGGCTGTATTATTTATTTTTCATCACAGCCCCTACCCAGAGTCTTGTCACACTTTGGAACAGGTATACTTTCCCAGGTTAGAGGCAAAGATACTCTGTCAGTAACCAGTGGTTACATACAGCGTATATAGGGATAAAAGGTTCTCACGTGGCTCTACAGTCCAAGACAGATGGATCTAGCAATGAACCAGAATGTGACAGATTTTACCATCAAAACTAAGAAATTAAACAAGAATGTTAGTAGAATATCAATTTCCTGTCTAGGTTTACAAGAGGACAATTGGGTGACTTAAAACTTGACAGTGGTTAAAGCTAAGAATAAAAGGATGAACATCAGGAGTTTGGAAAGCAAGCTGGTGAGAACATTCATTTAGCAGACAATGTAGTTATGCATTTAAAGACAGTGAAAGCACTCCACCTGTTCCGTCTAGGGAATGGAGTATGGTCATGGTGTCACAGCTGTGGAAAATTGCTTCAGGGCAGCAGAAAATAGTGTTGACCGGAAGAGTGAATGACTGTTGAAAAACAGGACTTTAAAGATAACGAGCAGATGGAGGAGCAACATACAGATAGTAAAGGGTATGTGCTATTCAGAAAGAAAATACAAGAGAACGATGTCCTGGTTTCAGCTGAGAGAGTTAATTTTCTTCACAGCAGCCAGTATGGGGCTGTGGTTTGGGTTTGTGCTGGAAGCAGCGCTGATAGTGCAGAGATGTTTTTGCTGTTGCTGAGCGATGCTCACACAGAGCCAAGGCCTTTGCTACTTCTCGCACCGCCCCGCCGGCGGGATGGCTGGGGTTGTGCGGGGAGTTGGGAGGGGACAGACAGGGCAGCTGACCCCAAGTGACCAAAGGGATATTCTATAGGATGTGACATCATGGTCGGTTTATAAGGGGCTTGGGAAAGGGTGGGGGGAAGCGAAGCAGCAGTGAAAGTGATGTCGTTTGTCTTCCCAAGTAACCATTACGCGTGACGGAGCCCTGCTGTCCTGCGAATGGCTGAACCCCTGCCTGCCTATGGGAAATGGCGAATGAATTCCTTGTTTTGCTTTGCTTGTGCACGTGGCTTTTGCTTCACTTATTAAACTGTCTGTATCTGAACCCACAATTTTTCTCACTTTCACTCTTCTGATTCTCTCTCACTTCCCAATGGGCGGGGAGGGAGCGAGTGAGCAGCTGCGTGGTGCTCAGCTGCCACCTGGGGTAAATCCACAACAAGGGGAAAAATCAAGACAAATACAAAACACAGAAATAAAATTGATTTTTTTAGTTGAAGTCACTTAGACAAAAACACTGTAATAGAAGACCTACTGGACTAGGTTCCAGGCATTCTTACAACCTCTCTCGTATTCCCAGTTGGCATATAGTCAGAATATGATGTTATTTAGAAAAAATAAATATTAGTATTCTCTGGATATAGCATTGAGGAACAAGAGGATTTTCCCATAATAGTAGGAGTTCATCGAACCATGTTATAGAAGATCGATTTTATTTAGTTAGGGTCTCAAAAATAAAGTTCCAACACTATAGAAGTTGGTGACTCAGAATGTGTGGACTGTGTAACTATGTGTGGACTAACCATGTATAACTGTGTGGACTAACTGTGAACTTATTTTTCATAAAATAATTCAGTTTAAATGAAAGAAAAAAATTAATGTGGATTTGTAATTGAACTTTTTGATTTCTAAGGCTAGGGAGCTGCAGGGTTGAAAAGAAAAGGCAAGGGTGCAGAGTAGAACTGGGAAAAGAGATTAGATGTTATTCCTTATCTTCAGTATCGTTTCAAAATTATTTAACAGAGCCTACCAACAGTGAGGGAAAAGTCTGTTTGGTAATTTTCTATATATAAGGATCAGGAAGCAAAGGTCATCTTAAGCTAGAAACTGGGAAGGACAGTAAAACAAAAAGTATCAAAGATGTGCATAGCCAAAAAGATAAGAGAACAGGAAAAGAACGCTCTCAACAGCAAGAGTAGGGTTAAGTTTAAAGCAGAGCTAGAGGATGACTGAAAACCTAGTGAGAACATGCCTCAGATTCAATAGCTTCTCCATTGTTATTGAAGAAAATCACAGGAAAGAAAAATTATTATACCACCTAGGACAAGAAAGAAAGAATAAGAGTATGGAAACGGAAATTATCACAAAAGAGGTAGAAAGAAACTCAAAGACTATAATGCTCTTGAGTGAGGGAAGGGACCAGGTAATCTCCATTTCAGAAATCTGAAACAATTGGTGCATGAAATTGCAGACTCAGGAACGTCTATACTTTTAAAACACAGTGAAGTGATCTTGGCTCTTTCAGGCTCATTATTCTGACAGTTCTGTGCAGGGGCAAATGCAACTGTGACCTGAATGAGGGGCTGAGCATCTGTGCAGCCATGATGCATGTGATGTCCAGAAGCATTTTTCCGTGCCAGCCAGTGCTAATGGAGTGAGGATATGAAAGAAATAGAAGAAATAGACATATTAGCAGCCTAGATTTAATATCTTTATTTGAGTAACTGTTTGGGTTTTTTTCTTACAAGAAAATGTGGTGAATCTGATTATTTGGACAACAGTAAAACTTTAGAAAATCTCAAGCAAGGAAACCTGTTAATTAATATGGGAAAGATTGGAATCAGTGAAAGAATTATGACACAGTAAAGGACCTGACTAAAAGGTCAACACTCAAGAGTAGTGGAAGAAAAAATATTAGGCTGGAATTAAGTTATTAGTAATGTTTCCCAAGAACTGCTCTTCAATTCAACAAACTTTGGTTGATATTTTTATTAATTATCTTGGCACAGCTATCAGGGAAGTCCTAGAGAAGCCTGATGGCACATTTTGGTGCAGTGTAGACGTATATTTCTTAGCCTCATTTAGACATACCCATACTTTCAGGTATCTGGAAGCAAATATATATTAATAGATGAACTTGACTGTCATGGTTTTACCCCAGGCAGCAGCTGAGCACCACGCAGCCGCTCACTCACTCGCCCCCATCAGGAAGTGGGAGAGAATAGAAGAGTGAAAGTGAGAAAACTCGTGGGTTCAGATACAAGAGTTTAATCAGTGAAGCAAAAGCCACGTGCACAAGCAAAGCAAACCCAGGAATTCATTCCCCATTCCCCATGGCAGGCAGGGGTTCAGCCATCCCCANCCTGTCTGTCCCCTCCCAACTCCCCGCACACCCCCAGCCATCCCGCCGGCGGGGCGGTGCGAGAAGCAGCAAAGGCCTTGGCTCTGTGTGAGCATCGCTCAGCAACAGCAAAAACATCTCTGCACTATCAGCGCTGCTTCCAGCACAAACCCAAACCACAGCCCCATACTGGCTGCTGTGAAGAAAATTAACTCTCTCAGCCGAAACCGGGACATTGACTCACATTATTAGTAGAGAAAACTGCAGTAAACAATTATCTGTTCTGGGGACATATAAATACATCAGAAAGCTGAGAAAGATGATCGTACAGAATTGATCTGAAGAACTGCAGCCTAGAGTTCAGGTCACATTTGCATGCATTACACCTCAGGTTACCTTGCAGTATCTCAAAAGAACATATCTTTTGCTCTCAGAAATTGCCACATGTATAGGACCTGAAACTTCTAGTATTTGTGTTGTGTATGTTATGTTTTACTTTTTAAGTAGGGACAGGAAAAGTAGCTCGTTTTCTGCATTGTATCAGAGTCAGTATTTGAAGGAGGATAGAATTTTAAAACATCTGCAGAAAAAAACAGTATTTCATGTCTTCTATGACATTATAATAACGAAGGGCACAATATTCTGTTTTTTCTCTTCTGTTTTAACATTAGCCTTTGAGAAGGCTCCTGGTCTATGTCACAGACAGTACTTACAGATTTTCAGTTTTGATTTTTCTTGAAAATCTTATTGCATGTAAGGCTCAATCTAAACTGCAGAGATCAGTTTGTATTTGGAGGAAATAAACTTCTTTGTGATATTTTGCTTTAGATCTTCATTTTTAACTTGTGATTCCAGTGAAATATGCCAATTATTAAGATTTCAAGTTCCAAAATACATTTTAAAAGGTAATCCCTGAGACATGGAAACCATGTAATTTAGGCCCTACAATCTCTAAAGAAAACTTGGGAAACATGGAGATTATCTTAACATTATATTGTGATATCTGAATCTTGGGTTTCTTCAAAAATTTTTAGAAGAGTTAACACTATGTATTATAATTAGTTTTTACAGAGAAACTAACTTGCCTTAATTTCAAAATACATGTTCAAGGTGTTATTCAAGTAGCCAACAGAGAACAGCCAGTACATTTTGAACTCCAAGCTGATGGAGCGAATGGCGTAGATGGTGGACGCACAGCCCCAAGTGTGCTGGTGGTCATGTGTCAGAGCCTGGGGATCTGCATGGCCTTGGCACAGCCAATACAGCACCAGTATAATAAAACAGATCAAAATATGGGTTAAGAATGCAACATCTGATCTAAATTAGTGAGAACCGACTGTAGGAAACAGGGCCTACTGGGAACAGGAAGACAGATACATGCGAGTCTCTGAGACAGGGACGTGCGAGTGTTGCTGTTTCAGAAAATCAGAGGGAAATGGGAACCAGGAGCAGCAAGGCCATTGCTGCTGCATCCTGCATCCATTGCAAGACTTTTTCAGCTCACATCTAGTTCTGTGAAGAGCAGAAGCTGAGGTGCTGCCAGAGAGGATGAGACCTTCATTTAAAATCGTAGTGGTTGCATTCCCTCCTCTCTCAGTATTCATCACCTTTCCATACTTAAACTTGGTATTCTTAACTTTTCTCTTGCAGAATCTAGTTATTCACTTACAGTCATTTCATATGATTCAGAATTTTTTAGATATTTATCCTATCCTTACTTAGATGCCAGCAACATCAGTGGAACATAATTGGATGTAGCAGCAAGTATATTCCCTTTCACTACCTACTCTCTCAGTATTTGTCAAAGCTATTCATATTCATTATTGTTTACACTAATCTCTCACTCACTCCTCTCTGGCCCTTTATTTTTTTGTTTTCCTTCAGTGCCTTGTGTTTTTGTTGACAATGCTCCGAAAGTGAAGACTTCATGTACTCTATATGCCATCTAAACATCTAATTTCAAATGTGCATGGGGAAATAAGGCATGTAGTAGTTGTGGAATTTCTGGAGCATTTGGATATCGACACCTGTTAAAAGTCCTAATTCTGGGCTTTGGGGGAATGACTTGCAATTCCATTGAGGTAATCTGTTTGACATATGGATGTCTCAGTGGGTGCAACTCAGATTGATTGCACTGTACTTCTTTTCCTCTAAATGGCACTAAAAACATAATTTCCAATTTGACTGGTTGGTTAGTTTGTTTGTTTCCTGATGTTTCCTCCTGAAAGAATGAGGTCACAGTTATCCAAGTAGAAAATCACATTATTACTTCTAGTACCTTCTTCAACCCTTTGCTTTTTCCGTATATTCTTTCACAGTCTGAAACACCTCTTTATATGATAGCTTCCACGAATCTGTTCTCACTTTTACTTCAAAACCCAAACACTGTACACCTGTGTGTTAAGTAAGACCAACATTTGTCTTTATATTCAGTCCAAGATTATTGCCAGCAACAAAGATGGTGGTATAGATTCAAACCTGCAGCTGATGGACACAATATGTTGGTACTAATCCCATAAGCAATTTAGTGCCCGGTAGCATATAAATTAAAATTGTTTGGTTGGTGAGCCAAATCCTGAAATCCTTTCTGAGCTGCATTCAGTCTTTTCTCAGGCAAGATGATACAATTTTTTTTTTATTTTTTTTTTTTGGATGGC
Organism: Psophia crepitans; assembly: GCA_013399095.1. Taxonomy (NCBI): domain Eukaryota; kingdom Metazoa; phylum Chordata; class Aves; order Gruiformes; family Psophiidae; genus Psophia; species Psophia crepitans. The sequence continues at coordinate 78,871 of VWZZ01004225.1, read as the reverse complement.
TAAAACAGAGACCTTGTATAAGCAGGAGTTTCATGCAATGCACAGCTACATCAGCTTGGCTGTACCTGTGCAAACCACTGTTGGAGACTCTCAGTGTAAAAAGTTACTTGCTTCAGCACAGCTTGCAATCTTTCTAAGCCAAAATGTGGTATGTAACAGAAGCATTGTGTTACTTTGGAAGTAGTGCTACTTCAAATTGCTGATCTTTTATGTCAGGCATCTTGACCACATTTGTTCCTTGTAATAGCTTCACAGAGGATCTGGAAACGCCTCATAGGACAGTAACATCCCAGGCATGGAGCGTCTGGGTGCTCAGGCAGGTCACACCAGCCATGCCTGAAGCCTCCTCTGCTAAGGAGGAGATTAGGGACAGCCGCAGTTTCTATGCACAGCCAGCACAGCCACTGATGGACTAGCCAGCCTGTTCATAGGATCATAGAATGGTTTGGGTTGGAAAGGACCTCAAATATCATCTAATTCCAACCCCCCTTCCTTGGGCAGGGACACCCTCCACTAGACCGGATTGCCCAAAGCCCCATTGAACCTGGCCTTGAACACTTCCAGTGAGCGGGAATTCTCAGTTTCTCTGGGCAACCTGTTCCAGTGCCTCAGCACTCTCCTAGTGAAGATTTTTTTTCCTTATATCTAATCTAAATCTACCTTCTTTTAGTTTAAATCCATTACCCCTTGTCCTATCACTACACTCCATGATAAACAGTCCCTCTTCATTTTTCCTGTAGGCCACCTTCAGGTACTGAAAGACTGCTATAAAGTCTCTCCAGAGCCTTCTCTTCTCCAGGCTGAACTAGCCCAAGTCTCTCAACTTATCCTCATAGGAGAAGTGCTCCATCCCTCTGATCAACTTTGTGGCCCTACTCTGGGCTTGCTCCAGCAGCTTCATGTCTTTCCTGTACTGGGGACCCCAGAGCTGGACACAGTACTGCAGGTAAGGTCTCACCAGAGCAGAGTAGAGGGGGAGAATCACCTCCCTCAACCTGATGGCCGCACTGTTTCTGATGCAGCCCAGGACACGGCTGGCTTTCTGAGCTGCAAGTACGCATTGCTTGGGACTGCACCAACCCATGTGCAGGACCTTGCACTTGGCCTTGTTGAATTTCATGTGATTCATATGGGCCCATACCTCAAGCCTGTCCAGATTCCTCTGGATGGCATCCCTTCCCTCCAGCACGTCAACCGCACCACACAGCTTGGTATCATCAGCAAAGTTGCTGAGAGTGCACTCAATCCCCCTGTCCATGTCGCTGACAGAGATGTTAAACCGCGCTGGTCCCAATATGGATCCCTGAGGAACACCATTTGTCACTTGTCTCCACTTGAACACTGACCTGATGAATGCAACTCTTTGAGTGTGACTGTCCAGCTAGTTACCCACCAAACAGTCCATCCATCAAATCCATGTCTCTCCAGTTTAGAGACAAGGATATCATGCAGGACAGTGTCAAAGCTTTGCACAAGTCCAGGTAGATGACATCGGTTGCTCTTCCCTTATCCACCGATGCTATAACCACATCATAGAAGGCCACCAAATTTGTCAGGCACTATTTGCCCTTAGTGAAGTCATGTTGGCTGTCACCAGTCAAACTCTTCTGATAAGTAAAGGCGCTTCCTCAGCATCTTAGGTTACATCTAGTGTTTACAATATGATTAGGTGTGTCTAAAGGATATGAAATGGATTAAGTAATAAACACTAGCGAGTGGCTAGTAAGTCAATCTTTCCAGATGCAATCTAAAACAGCCAACTTACAAACCCTTGAAAACCAAGGTTTGTAAAACAAATGTTGACAGCTTCTTAACTAGAGCAGAACACCAGTTCATTTGGGGTATATATAGTGTCATTTTCAATACTGCCATGCCATCTGTTCACTCTGTGAATTGTAAAAGATTTTTCATCTATTCATTTGAAAATCTGTTGTATAAATTGGGTTGTAAAAGGTGAAGTCATAAATTGATGTCACCCTCTCTTTTTCTTCCCCTTAATTACACTATCTTTCCTGCCAGTGTCCAAATGCTGAGAATGGAAAGATTATTGAAAATTGTCATGTTATCTTGCAACAACTCACTATTATAGCTGTCACTTAGAAAGAAATGCTCTCATTAGGATTGCAAAATATATTCAATAATCACACCCTGTTTTGTGACAGTGATAACTTCCCGATAGTTTTCCTTCTGGACTGAAAATTTCCATGTTGCTTCCTGGTCAAAGATGAATTCTTCAAAAGAATTTAAATTAAGTGCTTTCAGTAACTGGGGAGTTTTCTAAGTGTGAGGAAATTGCATGTCTCTGTATATATATTTTAAAGAGCCTGTAACGTAAGCAGTAAATCAGAGCAACTAAAAAATGACAGAGCTCTGAGTCCTGCAATGTGGAATGTAAATGTTTCTTCTAGGAATGGTTTTATGTTAATAAAATAAATACTAAATGAAGATAGCGTATGTATCTTGGGAAATTTGTTAAGATTTAGCACTGAAATTTTACTTTTAAGCAGCCTGTTTGCATTTAGTCAGTTTCATTGTCATCATTAAGTCAGTATAACTCATAATTGAAGGATTCTTGTGATGGGAGAGAAGCAGAGTCTTGTAGGGCAGTAGTATCTATTGCAGTATTCATCCTTCTTTCACTCTTATATACACTCTGATGTCTGGGATGTGGCTAAAAAAAATAAGCAAACTGGAATTGGAAAAACTAGAACATGAACAAGCATGAGTTTAACACAGCAATTCAGATGGCTGAACTTAGGTTTTGGGGGTGAATGAGGAAGGCAACATAGAAATGTGGGTGAATATCTGGTCTGTAATAGAATGTGTGAGACTAATTTTAAAGTTTTTGCAGAAGTAATTGGTAGTGAAACATATATGCTGCAACTGCCTCTGCTATTTAATCTTTTTTGTGTGGAGGTTGGGGATGGGGGACAGTGCCATAACATTTGCTGCGTGAGTTTACTTAGAAAGCTCTTGAATTGTACCCACATTTTTAGGTCATTAAAAAGCTGAACTGTACTGACCTAGCATTCATGATGGTGATATCTAGGGCAAGTCAGTTCATATCTCTCTCTCATTTGCAGCATATATCACTGAGCTTTGTCAATGAATTAGTACACCTCCAAACTGCACAGCACTGATTTACAGGTGTGAGCTCTTTTAGTAGGTAAACTTATCAATACCATTAGTAGAGTCCTTCTTGTAGTGTTATGTCATTGTGGATTTAATTTGGTTTTTTGGGGTTTTTTGTTGGATGAAACCCACAAACTATGTATGACAACCACCAAATTTGTCTTTTCAGCATTTTAAACTCAGGACACTGAAGCAAAAAAAAACAATAAAGAAAACAAGACTCTTCTGTTCTCTTTGCTAGGGGAGTAATTCTGATATTTTTTTCTCTACTTTCTTTTGTTCATGCTGCATGGCTGGGTTTGCTAAATATCCTGAGGGTAATTCTCTTTGTACATATGTTGTTACAGCCCAGAGTTTGTTTTCTAGCAAAACCTGAGCTAGCAAAATGATTATAAACATTGTTGTCCAGGGGTAACCAGTTGCATAATAAAAAAAAGGTATAAAACAGGACCTCCTGCAGTAATTGTTAGATGCTAGCTATGTATGAGAGTGTATAGCTTGACATTAACGATCTTCTTGTACCTATATTTATTGCCTCAGCTGAGACATCAGGCAAGACTCTCAGACTTTAAAGAGAATCTAAAAATAAGCCTCCCTATGCAAAGCTGATGGGATGCTTGTCTTGTTGTTAATTATCTATTTGTTCATATTACTTCTCAAAACATGTTATGATGGGGTAACTGAGAGTAATGACACTAAATTAGTATCAGGAAAATTTAAGTTAAATAGCAGACTGATAATCTTTCTGACAGCAAGATCTCTGAAAACACTGAATAATCTCCCATGGGAATAGGTGCGAGCTATGCTGCATGATGCTTTTGAAAAGGGACAATAAAGCACTAGATGTGTACCTTAGAGATCAGTCTTTCACTAGCAAAGGATGAATATGGTGGCTGAACAGGTGTCTCTCTATCATTCTATAATTTTACCTGTGGTTTTGGTTCTGTTTACAAAGATAGCAGTGTTTTCAATAATGCCTTTCTTAAAGGATATTTTAATAGCATTTTGTATCATGTGACATAATTTTTTCATGTACTGAAAACAATTTTTTATGATAGTGGGATGTTTTTGGAGAGGAAAATGTTATTTAAAATGAGGAAATGTTCCTTTCCTCAAGAAGTTAACAGTATTGGGTTAGTTCTTCAAAGTACCTTATTAATATTCAGCATGAAAAAGACTTTTACTCAGGATAGATAACTCCAAATGTCCACAGTATAATTTTTCATTTCTGGCTTGCACAGAGATTGGAAACTGACAGAACTCTTCCAGGCTGAAAGGATGGTTAAAGATGTTTGGGGCTTTTTCATAGTATCTACTAGTAAATTTAACAGCTTAGACAACATGGTAATTACTGCAACTATCCATGTGTTTCCTTTCTTACTGGAAAGTAAAATTTACTTTTCTGAACAGTTTCAATTTTATTTTTTTCCATTGTAAAAGGAAACTAAACTTGGCATGGAGGTGGGTTCTTTTTGGTTGTCTGTTTCATGCTTTATTTTGTCCTACAGAGCTTAAATTATTCTATATGGCTTGTCGAAAAAATCACCATATTAGGTTTGGCTTCCACAATTAAAAGTCTGTTCCCAGGAACTCCAGTTTACACTGCCATGCTTTTCTATAAATTGTGAAAAATCCCCCCACCGCTGTCTGAGATTAACATAACTCCTACAGGTATTCATTGTTGTCTTCTGGCACTTGCTACTCTTCAATCAAGTAACTAGGGTCTGATGAGAGTTAGCAGTGAGATGACAAGGCCCTTGAAGTTACGTCTTTGGAGGGCATGATGAAAACTGGCAAACATACCAATAGTCAGAGTTTGACCATGTTTCTAAGTTCCTGATAGTATGGCAGGATACAGCAGTATGGAAAGAGACTAAGGATCATTGGAGCCTTTGTTTTATAACTGCTATGTTTTGTGGGCAGATGGAAAAAGCAAACCTAAAATGTTCCTCCAAAGACTGAAGGCTCCTTGGCCTGGCAGGAAACTACGTAAGACTCTTGAAGGTAATTACCAGATTAACTTGTCTTCATAAAGCATTTCCACTTTTTCCAAGCAGCAAATCCTAACCCTCCAGAAGCATGCTTAGAACTGTGTCTAATCTTTCCTCAGAGAATACTCTTGACAGCTTTTAACCCAAGAATAAAGTGCAGGATGGAGAAATCAAGAGGCAAAACCTAAATGCAAATATTGCACATTTTCAGCTCAATTCTACCTTCTTGGTTATGTCACAGGAAACTGTGTGGATTTGCTCCAGTTAAGAAGCTATGTATTAATCTGTTTAGAGACAGAAATAGTCATGCTGAGTCAGATCAAAGCTCCAGTTAGCCCAGGATTTTGTCTTTAATGGAACCCATAAGCATGCACTTAGAAAGAACAACAGGACAGGTATACATATTTTCCCTTTATCTTCCCAGTTTAGCTATTTTCATTTTGGGAACTAGGATGGATGTGTTTCTCTTGCAACTCAGTAAATACAGCATTTTTCTATTACTAGATGAAGGCCATAGGTGTTGTATTGACCTGATAATGCAGGGTCTCAGCACTGGTCTGAAGTTGCGTACACGTGAGCTAATTTTAATTTGTTTCAACAATGTGTTAGCTTAAGCTCTATGAATAACCATATTTGCTATGAGGTCTGAAAACCCTGGGTAGTCACTGCCTAATAAACAATAGCACTTTCTATTAATAAAGACTGTAGAATGCTGCTGCACAACTTTCAAACTTTACCTGGGAACCAGCGAAAGGGAAGCAAACTGCTCTAAACATAAAAACAGTTCTAAGAGAGACTCTTGCAACCAGCACACTGCTCCTTGCAGCAAAGAACTGGGAAGATCGCTGATACCCTCCTCACTGCTACTCTGTCTCAGGAAGCCTTTTGTTGTCAGCCTAAAGATCCACAGGATGTTGGAAGGATGATCACAATGCAAAAGGCAGAGGGTAAGTATTAGTAAGTTTTCTAGCATTTCAGTTTTAGGAGTATTATTAGTAAAGCAGCTCTTTAGATGCGGTACTGAAGGACATGGTTTAGTGGTTAATAGGTGGGGGGGGCGGTTGGACTAGATGATCCTTGAGGTCTCTTCCAACCTTAATGATTCTATTCTATTCTATCCTATTCTATTCTATTCTATTCTATTCTATTCTATTCTATTCTATTCTATTCTATTCTCCTGTATTAATTTGATTTATCGGTATCAGCGTTGTTGTAACTGAACTAATAAGAACGTTCAGCTTTATTTTGATTATATTGTTAAGTTTTAATTAGGTGATCAGTAAATTATTGACTTCACATATATGTCATATTGCCTTCTACCAGAGTAACATTCTCAGTGTAAGTTTGCACATTTGGTAATCATCATTAAATCATTTCAAAGCATTTACCCATTTTTCCTTCAAGACCCAAATGTAGCAGTCATAACACCTTCAGACAAGAAGTGCCACATGTTTACTTTCAGCAAAACCAGATCCTTTGGCCTTGAAACTGGGTCCTACTGGCATCTTCTTGCTTGCTATTAATTCTTGTGCTGGAAGAGAAAGTGAACAATAATTTGTTCACCATGCCACTTATGGTTTTGTAAACCCCATTTAAAGCGTATCTTTTCCATGCTAATTCCTAGTTCAACTGCTTATTCCCCATGCATAGTCTGTTCCATGTGTTTGATAAACTTTGTCTTTGAATCCTTTTGAGATGGAACATATCTTTCTTAAGATGAAGGTAGCAGAACACCGCTTCACACTCAAAACGCAAATTAATCATGATATTGTGTATTGTCATGATAATAAAGTTCTCCATTTATTTCTATATTCCCTACCTGTCATTTTCATGAAAACATCAACTTAATTCTGAGCAGCAGTTAACAAAAGAAAGCATATCTTAAGAATCATCCATCACAAAATGCAAGTCATACCTAAGTGATAAAATCAGGTGAGTGATAACATCAGTTGAGGTATTTCCTGAGCACATTATTTATGTGTGGAAGGAGTTTTGCTTGTCACCTGACCACATGCATATCCACTGCTCCAAGCTGAATTTATTCAGCCATTTTAATTAGTCAGAGAGTACCATAAAATCCTTCTCCAGTTCTCTAGGATTGTCTTTAAAACAAGAGGTTAATGCCATCAGTAAAATGCTTTCACCCTGTTATACGTTATTTTCTGAGGCATTTTATGAATATAACGTAAGTCCCAGCACAAGAGGTCTGTAGCATTCTGGTTTTCCCTTCTTTGTCAAAACTCATTGTTAACTATGTTAACCATGATTGCTTCATTTTCTTAAAAGCCTTTGGTGTTGTTATGTCCAAAGCCTGTCAGGAATTCAAGGCGACTGCAGAAACCAAATCACTCCCATTCAGCTGCTCAAGACTATAATTTAACTAGGCTCATAAAACAGGACTCCCATTTGTAATAGTCATGTTGAAACTTTCGTACAGATTTTATTTAAGACAGTACCTACTAATTCTTTTCTATATTTAGAGTTTTTACTAATTTATACTAAACAACAGGATACAGGGCTGCAGTTCCAGGAGAAATCCAGGAACAATTCTTTGAACAAATGAATCATATTTCCAGCACTCAGTCACAAGTACCAAGGCAGGTTAGAAGAGAAGTTGTGCACCCTGTTACTGCTTCAGCTATCCAGCTCTCAGATCTTGTAGACTTCTTAGATTAATACTATATGCAGGTACAAATGAATTCAAGTTAAAGAAAACTTTGCATTACCCTTTACTAATTATAATAATAAAGCAAATTCATGGGGACCGCTGTTGTCAACGATCAGATATAGATTCATTTCTTAGTGCACCACAACTTCTTTTTTGATAAAACTTTCCTTTCAAAGAAGCTAGTAGAAATTCCTCAGTGCTATTTTTTAACTGATTATGTCTTGGTGTCACCTTTAAACAAGTCTCTGTAGGTGGATACAAGATAACAGAAGTAGAATAGAATAGAATAGAATAGAATAGAATAGAATAGAATAGAATAGAATAGAATAGAATAGAAAAGAAATTAAAATAACAGCTGAGAAAACAAAAAGGTTCCATTTCAATAAAATTTGTCCATTATAAAGAATCCAACTGGATCTAGTAGGTTAGATTTTGAAAACTGAACAGTGATATGGTCCTTTAAAATTATTCTTCCTTCTGAATTTACAATTGGGACATTTTTGGGGGATTTGGAATCTTTTCAACCTCTCAAGTAGTTCTTTGGTCCTGCTTAGCAATAAATATTTCTATCAAACTAAACTAGCTAAGTCAATTTAGGCACATATGTATCATGAAGTGACCTAAAATAGGTTTATAAGCATTTGTTGAGATACCAATAAACTGTAAACATACATTACAGTAAAATTCTCAACATCTTCGATTGCACAGATTAATATCCACAAACCTTCCTTCTGATAATGGGATTGTTAGTTTATCAGTCCAAAGGCTCTGCTTGCATGCCTTCGGTCTTAAAAGATGTTTATCAAAGTTCTGAATAATGTAAAATGTCTGACTAGATTGTCTGACCTGTGAAATATAGGTTTGGAAAACAGCCTAGACAATTCCTGTTTCAAAGCAGTACCGTGTAGGTTTGGTCACTTGAAGTGAAATATTTAAACACTACCAGTACAATACGTATTTTGACTACTCATTGTTTCATCTCATATTTTTCTATTCTGTGCAGTTTCACATAAAAGCGCCTATTATTTCTGCTCTCCAACTATTCTACGGTAGATGTGCTATCCTTGCGTGTTCATTTTGGAAAATCTGTTTTGAGGTAGCAATGACATTTAAGTTTGTTTTCTGCAATAGTTTGCATGTACTCCTTCACTGTAAACTCCTGTGAAGTATTTACCTCAAGGCTGTGATTTATTTTTTTTCCAAGAACAGAAGAACAGATTATGATTTCCATTTTCTGTGTGTGTGTGTGGATGTATATGGGTATACATGCGTGTGTATATATATAAGAATCAAGAACTTCTGTGCCATCTTTAATGGATTTATATCTTAGATGCTGTTAAAATACCATTTGTCTCTTCTGTGTAGTGAAATGTCTGGCTTGAATGAATTTCTCATTTAGGATAAGGGAAAACCTATAAAATCTAAATCATAGGAAGAGACTAATACTTTATTTTTCCAGTGTTCTTATTACAGGCACAGAGAAGAAAAAACAGGATAGGAAGAGTTTATTTGCCTGTGTTACTATTATCTGCCTGCTCCTGTTAGAACCAAAGCTGCTTCTGTTTGAGTAGCTTTGTCTAAGAGTACACACACTGAGACTATGTCCTTACTTGTTACTGGTATCTTAGTTTTTAAGTGGAAGAAAAGTAAAAAATCTGAAATTTGTTTTGGGAAGTCTTCTAGACAGGTAATGGAGTTGATGGTACTCTTGAAAACTGAGTCAATTCTATGAAATGCTTTTACCAACATTGAGTAGCTGTACATTATTACTGAATTGCAGATCATTACTGTAAATGCTACCTTTATCAAGATACACATTTATTTCCACAATTTAAAACAAAGTTATTTATATGTACCTTAAAAGTACCACATATTAATACTTTTCAATGTGTTCATCAATCAAGTATTAAAATAATTCTTCAAAAGATATCAGAGCAAAATGAACAAGGGAACAAAAGCCATTCAAACTGTCACACCATCATCATCTTAAAAAAAAGGAGTCTATGGCTTTACTACAAATGGACTTTTCCACTAGTATTTTTCATGCAGTTTTATCACAACTGGATATATTTTTGCACATTATAATGTGTGGAAGATGCCGAGTTTTAAACCAACCTGGGAAATCTACTATAACACCAAGTGAAAAAAACCACATGCCTTAATTTTACAGATGAGTAGGCTCAATTGTTCTGGAAAGTTCTGTAAAAAACCCAATGTAGAAGCCTGCAAATGTCATTTTGAGATGAAGCCTGCCTCGGCATCTTGTCTCCAGTGATGACCAATAGCAAATGCTGTCCACAGGAGCACAATGTCTAAGAAATCTGACAATTATCTTGGTCTCTATATCATTCCACAATAGCATATTGCCATAGAATTAAAAATGTGCAAGTACACACTTTTTGAAATTTTACTAGAATTTCTTCTGTCTTCAGCACCACCAGTATCTTCTGCTATATTCCTTCTCTATTCTGTACTCCTTCTTTTTCCAGTATTGACTGGAAAAAAATAAGGTGTGCTTTGGTATTTTCTACTGTGTATCTCAAATGTAATAATTGTTCTATTAATCGTGATTTCTTCATATAGATTCTTTTTGGTCACATAATGAAGTGTTAGTCAATCAAAAATATCACAAACAATAACAAGCCTCAGAAATACTTCAAGTTATGAAGAAAATCCTTTATGACTATGAAAACCCTTTGCTATTGTTCTCACTCTCACTCAGCATTAGTTTCTGGATTGATTCACTCTTGGTCTTCCTGGGGCATGGTGTGTTCTTGCCAAAACACTCTGCATTTGGGTATAGGCTTAAAGGATATAAAAGACATGCCACAGTCATTTAAATATGTCTTTAGGATGTAGGGAGCAGTTTCCTTCCTCTGACAAACATAAGAATTTTAGGGTTTATGTAGTCCATTGTAGCTGGCCCAGAAATCAATGATTCCATATAGACTTTGATTCTCCTGAGGAGCTGATCACTTTTGAGTCCATCATCGCTAGTTATTTCTCTCTCTTCAGCTTCCACTAGTATGTCATTTGTGCTGAGGAAGTACAAAAAGAGAAATGAGAGAAGAAAGTAGTTTTAAAGAAATATCTAAATGTACCTCACTACATATTTTCTTTTGAATTGGGCCAATTTGTCTCTGACAGGCTTTAGCTTTTACAATCAGTAGTCAGGAAGGTTCACCAAAAGTGACTTTCTTTCTTGTAATACCAACAGTTGCTTCAGTGAAAAAACACCTTTGTTTGACCTTTTGTTTCATGTTATACTTATTTGAAGCTTTGCTCTAATTACAGCACTTTTCCCCTTTCAAATGTGATCTCAGGTAATAGTATCTCTGCAAGTTCTTGGCTCTCTGTCAAGTCATTTGACAGCTAAGTTCCTAATATATTCAGGATGGAAAATAGGAAATACACTCTTTCTGATTTTTGGTATGAGAATAACATTCTTTAATCAAGTTAGTTCAGCACAAATTAAATTCTACTGCCAAAAAGTTGTGAAGAAGAGAATATTGAGTATTTACAGTACTCTTCATGCATAGCATGTATACCTTTCTTTCAGTTCTTTTTTCCCAACTGAGTGAGCAGGTAAACTTTATCTCAGATGTGTCATGCCATTCTTAGAAATTAGGTATTTCTCATTCTCAAAAGTGTTTTAAAGAAAAAACGTAAAACACTTGGAATCTCCAACTTTGGGCATATTCAGAACTTGAGTGGTCACAGCTCTGAGCAACCTGCTGTAGCTGATCCTGCTCTGAGCAGGGAGGTGGACTGGATAATCTTCAGAGATGCCTTCCCATCTCAGCCATACACCCGTGAGTCTGCAGCATAGTTAAATTCTAAAAAGCTAGTAGGTGAACTTTAAGGTCCCTTCCAACCCAAAACATTCTATATTCTATTAATGTTAAGTTTTAAGGGAGGTAATTGGTTCTGGATGGCTCTTTTGACCAATCTTTTAAAAACCTTTTTAAAAGCATCAGATGACTTATGAATATACAGTGCCAGTAAGTCACATAACAAGTCTTCAGAATATGACTGTGGTTCTGCAGTACAGATATGCAAGGTGTTAATCACCAAGGTAGTTTCTGAGCTCCCAAATGAAATATTGCTGAAGGATGTAACAGACTGACACTCTGAAGCAAGCTCTAATTTATAATTTTCATGTCCCTCCCCAAACTTGGTAACTTTTTTTTTCTGGACTCCCATCCAAACTTCACATAGACTACACAGTCCCTATGAGTCTTTCTGGTCCTGTGAGTTTAGTGACCATACATAATCACTCATCAATGTTTATAAATATGTTAAGGGTGAGGGTCAGGAAGATGGAGCCAGGCTCTTCTCAGTGTCATTAAGCAATAGGACAAGGGGCAATGGGTGCAAATTGGAGCATAGGAAGTTCCGGGTTAACATAACGAAAAACTTTTTCACTGTGAGGGTGACAGAGCCCTGGAACAGGCTGCCCAGAGAGGTTGTGGAGTCTCCTTCTCTGGAGACATTCAAAACCCAACTGGACACGTTCCTGAGTGATGTGCTCTAGGTGGCCCTGCCTTGGCAGGGGGGTTGGACTAGATGATCTTTCGAGGTCCCTTCCAACCTCTGTGATTCTGTGATTCTGTGACATGGAGAATCATAGAATAGAATCTTTAAGGTTGGAAAAGGCTTCTAAGATCATAGAGTCCAATATCATTCACCACAATTTACATGGCTTTTTTTTTCCTTTCATTTGAAGTAATTATGCAGTCCTAAAACTTGTCTCATTTATAAGGTAATGCTGCAGCCTAAAAATACAGGTCTACAACGTATTATATAGCATGTGGGAAGTGACTGCAAGGAGCCTTGCTACAATGTCACAGAGGCTATCTGCATCTCAGAGACTGAGGTGTTTGGAGAAACAGGTCACCAGGGTCTGTTGGTTCTTACTCTAATCCAATCATCATATTTTAATACTTTAATATATTTGTATTTTAATAATTTAATAATTTTAAGACTACTATAAATTATTGTCCTGGGTTTGGCTGGAATAGAGTTAACTTTCAGTAGAAGCTGGGATGGGACACAGCCAGGACAGGTGACCCAAAGGAGGTGTTCCGTACCATGTGACAGAATGTATACATGGTATTCCGTACAATGTATAAACACTCCACACTTGTAGTGATTTACTGAACCTTGAAACAGCAGTTCCTCCTTTATACCTCACAAGAAATTAACATCTTAGCTATAATCTCAATTTTTTCTTGAAGAGACTGCAAAATGATATTGTTCACTGATAAGGTTTTTTTAATTAATAAATAGTGCAAAAACTGTAGTGTGGATTTTTAGAACAGCTTACCTTAGAAGTCAAAGTGTTGCATAAATAAATGGAGTGTGTCTTTTCAACCTTAGAGAAATGAGATATTGTAAGGCTGCATTTTAATGTGACATTACAATTTGTACAACAAACTATAATTTTCAGTCCTTTTAAGGAAAGGTGATGTAATTATCAACTGAGATGCTGACCAATGCCAAATTTTATTGAAGTATGTTATTTTAATCAATCATGAAAGAGAGAAATAGAACAATTAAACCCCTTTCATAATCAGTCCATTAAGTTCATAATTTTGTCATACTTTTGTCATATTGTGCTTTCAAATATTTGATTAACCATCTGGAGGAAGAATAAAATGTGCAGCTTATTGTGCATTTTGTATTTATTCACATTTTGCTAATGACCCGTATCTCACTCATGTATCATGGTAGACCTTGGAAATTTAGTTACATGACTGAAAAACTATTGAGAATCATCAGTATTGTAAATGGTTTTTCTTTATAAAAATAAAGGCTAAAAATGCCATAGAAATCAAGATCTCTAATGATTTTTAAGAAATAGTTATAAGACTGATAGACTGATAGTTTTTATGCATACAAGTAACATTTGGATGCTGAAGAATACTTTATTGAGTGTATAAACTATTTGTCAGACCACATTTATAACAAAACTAAAGAGATTAAAACAGAAACAAGTTTGAAACTAATTCAAATCAAGTAAAAGGAAAATACATGGACTTGAACTAGGAAATGAAATCTCTTGATTTCCATTTGAAATTCAGGATTTTGGAAAAAACTTTTTTATATTTTTGTGTTAGTGCTGGGAAATGGGAAGATATGTTAACAGCCTTTATTTCTCATGAAATAAGAATGCAGATATATTTTTATTGCATGTTAACACCAAGCTCCTTTCTTATTTTTTCATGTCCTCATAATGGGAACTATTATTTTCTGTCCTGTTTGTAATTGGGCAATATATTCCAAAGTCTGCTTTTATGATGGGTTGACCCTGGCCAGATGCCATGTGCCCTCCAAAGCCGCTCTGTCACTCCCCTCCTCAGCTGGACAAGGAAGAGAAAACAACATAATGCTCATGGGTTGAGATAAGGACAGGGAGATCATTCACCAGTTCCTGTCACGGGCAAAACAATTCAACTTGGGGAAAATTAACTTAATTATCAATCAAATCAGAGTAGGATAATGACAAATAAAAACTAAGTCTTAAAAGACATGCTGACTTCTCCAGCCTGTCAAGATGCCACTGGATGGCAGCATGAGTCTCTGGCATACCAACCATTCCTCCCAGTTTTGTGCACTCACGAAACTTGCAGAGGGCATGTTCTGACCCACCATCTAGATTGCTAAAATGTTTAACAGGATTGGACTCAGTACTGACCCCTGAAGTACACTGCTAGTTACTTTTCTCCAACTAGACTTCATACCACTGTTCACCGTCCTTGGGGTCCATGTCTTGGTTTTACCCCAGCTGGCAGCTGAACACCACGCAGCCGCTTGCTCACTTCACCCCATCGGGCTGGGGAAGAGGATCAGAAGAGTGAAAGTGAAAAAACTCATGGGCCAAGATACAGACAGTTTAATAGGTAAAGCAAAAGCTGTACATGCAAGTGAAGCAAGACAAGGAATTCATTCATCACTTTCCATGGGCAGGCATGTGAATGTCTCCAGGACAACAGGGCTCCATCATACCTAATGGTTACTTTGGGAGACAAATGCCGTCACTCCAAAAGCTGCCACGCCTATCCTTCCTCTTCCCCAAGCCCCTCATAAACTGAGCATGATGTCATATGGTATAGAATATCCCTTTGGTCAACTGGGATCAGCTGTCCTGGTTGTCCCCTTCCAACTCCCCGCACACCCTGAACCATCCCGCCAACGGGGCAGTGCGATAAGCAGAAAGGGTCTTAACTCTGCGCAAGCGCGGCTCCACAACAACAAAAACATCTCTATATCATCAAAACTGTTTCCAGCACAAATCCAAAATACAACCCCATACTAGCTACTATGAAGAAAATTAACTCTCTCTCAGGTGAAACCAGGACAGCCAGTTAGCCAGTTTCCAATCCACCTCACTGTCTGCTCATCCAGTCCATACTTCATCAGCTCCTTTGTAAGGATCTTATGGGAGAATGTGTCAGAAGTCTTACTGAAGTCAAGGCATGTAATATTCACTGCTCTTCTCTCATCCACTGATCCAGTCATTTCACTATACAAGATGATTGTGTTGATTAAGCATGACTTGCCCTTTGTGAATCCATGCTGACAACTCACAGTTACCTTCTTGTCCTTCATATGTCTGGAAATGGTCTTCCATGGTCAATTCCCAAGAATTGAGGTGAGGTTACAGTTTCCTGGGTCCTCTTTGTTGCCCTTCTTGAAGATAGAAGTGCCTCCAGTCCTCAGATTTCTCTCCTAGTCACCATATCATTCAAAGGTAATTGAGAGTGACCTCAGAATGAAATCAGACAGTTTCCCCAGCACTCATGGGTGCATCCCATGAGAGCCCATGGACTTATGTATGCTCAGTTTGCTTGTGTTCCTTGATCTGATCCTCTTCCACCAAAAGCAGTTTTTCCTTGCTCCAGACTTTCCCCCCTGGTCTCTATAGCCTGGAATTCCTGAAGGCTGGTCTTACTAGTAAAGAGTGCAGTGAAGAAGGCGTTCAGTATCTCAACCTTTTCCATGTCCTGTGCCATCAGGACCCCTGTCTCATTTAGCTGTGGGGCTACATTTTCCTTAGTCTTCCTTTTTCTGCATATGGACTTGTAGAAGCACTTCCTGTTGCTCTTGACATGCCTCACCAGATTCTACTTCACGTGAGCTTTGGCTGTACTAACCATGTTTTTACATGGTCAGATAGTGTCTCTATATTCTTCCCAGGCTATCTATAACTGCTTCCAAATTCTTCCTTTTTATGTTTCAGCTTTGCCAGGACCGACTCATTCAACCATGCAGGCATCCTGGTACTTTTACCTGACTTTCTGCATGTTGGGATGGACTGTTCTTGAGGTTGGAGTAGTGATCCTTGAATATCAATTAGTTTTCTTGGACCCCTCTTTGCTCTAGGGCCCAAATGTTCCTGGGCACTGGAACCTCACTGTCTCTGCTGTTAAACTGAGAGAATGCTTCCTCCTATTCTTTTGCCTTTTCCAAAAACTCTTACCCATGTTTTGGGAATTGTGTCAGGGAGCATTCCCAATACACAGAATGGAAATAACTGTCATATTTTTGTAGGTTAACAGAGTATGGCTACGTGCTGTTTCATGAGAGGTGACTTCCATGTCAAAGCTTTGTCCACGGCACGTTTCCTAGTCTAGACATAGCAAATTAGAACTGCAAGTCAGGAGCTAAGATTCAGCTTCTAATATAACCACAAGTAAACTACTGAATCACAGAGAAAGAGCTGGAGAGATATGAGAAAACTATGTCTGTAGTCATGCTGACAAACTGTTAGTTTCCTGAAGTTTGTCCCAGACGTTGTATTTCATAAAAGCCTCTGAAAAGAACTACTTAGCTTTCTAATAAAGACCAAACTTCAACCTCAGCCAGTGAATATCTTCTGACATATTTATTAGCAAAGTGGTTTTGATCATCTGTTTCATTTATAGGTGAAATTCAGTCAGTTCGTATTGGGAGTGACTGCAAATCCTTTGGGTGGCTATCTGAGTGCCCTTAACTGCCTGGGTTCTACAACTGGACAGAAGATGCTACATATTTCTGTGTTGCTCCCACTCTGACAGAGGCTGTCAGTGCCCTTCATGTGTGTAGACAGCAGCCCTCCACTGAACTCCTAAATGGAAAGGATGCTAGCTAATCGATGCACTTAATAGTCCATATAGATTCAATTTCTGTATCCTTTCTGTGACATTTGTTCCTTTTTCAACACAAAATTTTGTGTTTTTTCTCCTGCATTCATCAAAGCATTTAATATTTGCTTTTAATATTATGCCACTACTTACCCTTGTGTGAAAATTTAAGGCTGCTTAGCCTTAGGTAGCATATTCTATATTGATCTGTTTCTGCATTGAAAAATACTTCTGACATCCAGAGAACAGGAAAGGACCTATGAATATTCTTGAGTGGATCATGACTTACTTTCCATCCCTGTAAGAGAAAAGGTTAATACAGCAGTGTCTACTATGCTAACATGTAGTTTATTTGTAAATTTTATGCCTTTAAATGCAAATACATTTTCCACTCACCACTGTAGCAAGTAATTGGAGCAATAGATAAACTCTTGTAACACTTAAAGCTGTGGTACTTAATTAAACAGATTACTTTGTTTTTAACATAAGTTCTAGTCAAATAACACAGAGCACAGCAGTTACTGAAAACTGCATGCAATTTATAAGATGGTAAGTGAGGAGATTTAGGGGTGCTCATATCTGGAACAAGCTTTCTTTATACTGCAATCCAATTTTTTAAGTAAAACTTTTATTCCTGATGGTTATCAGACTATATGGGGTAATTAATCCTTTATTACTCTTCAGGGTTAATTTCTTCTCAAGCACACTGGAAGTATCAAAAGTCACATACTCATAAGACAAAATATAAAACATGACTTCTTGTTCAACATTGAAGTTAAACTGATTATCTCCCATCAGTACACAAAACCAGAACAATAAATATTAATTCTATTTGTAGAGTAATAAACTAGAAATTGTGATAAGCAGTAAATATTGTCCCATGGAAAAATATTTAAATATACTATTCATACTGTACTTTTTCTTATTTCCAAGCGCTTCCTAAAAACTACTCAATTAATAGAGTCAGGTATCTAAATCTTAATACTACGATAAGTAGTATTTAAGATTTATCTTAAATACTACTAAGATTTAATACTAAGATTTATCTTCAATCTTAATACTAAAGGAGATACTACGTTATCTCCTTTACACACCCACGTTTAACACGTATCTTTATGATCTGTTCACCATTGAAGGGTTTCAGTTCCTTGAGTAAAAGAAGGCTACATCAGAATTCATCTACTTATATCAAACAGTGATTTTTTTAATCAGGTGGTCTATTTTTCTTGCTTCTATTTCTACAAAACTGATGAAGGTTTTCAGTATGCTGTCGAATACTCTGATTTCAAAGTAGTAGAGGAATTCATTTAATCCAGCATTCAATTTGGTGTAAAATTGATTTCATTAAAGTCATAAGTGATACAAAGGACTTTCAATTCCCATTAAAACCAGTTTATTAAAATCCCTCAAGATTGGGCTTGTTCTACTCTCCCTTCATCAACTGTTACCACAGATCTGTTTCTTAAAGCTATACCTGACTTGTTCAGTGTGAAACTCACCCAGATATGTTTTCCATGGCTACAGAAGTTGCACATACAATGTTCACAAAGGCAGTATCTTACAAGTACACAATCTGTGAGCAGAAAAAAGATCTGTTATTCCTGGGATCCAAAGGTAAAACTTTAATCTGAAATTATTTTCTGTCTCCAGCTCTCATCAGCTGTACAACTTACAGCATGTTATTGTATTGGAGCAATTCCAGGGACTTTCGCCTCTTGTTACGGGAGTGTGTTTTGACATGTCAACACTATTTGATTATATTACAGGACGGCAATGCACTGGAAGTCTAGTCTTTCATTTATTCTCACACTAGTTGACTAATTGGTGGGAAGACCTGCATGTGAATTCTGCCCCTGAGAACAGAACATTCCCACTGTCATATCTCCACTACCTTATTGGCATTGTCACGCATGACTCTAAACTAATTTTAATGATCCCCTTAAAATGTCAGGCATTTATTCATGCTTCTGCAGCTTTCAGGTCAACCTGCTAATTTGAAGTTACCTCGGATTATTTTAACAAGCTCAGCTGAGACCAACCCTTTTTGTGACTTTTAGGCTCAAACCACCATTGTTCATGCTTTCAAGGCATCATTGTATAGAGTAATTAAGCTCCGAAAGGATCTCTTTTCCAAATATCTCATCTCAAACATTTGTATCAGTATAAGCTATAACTGAACATGCTTTGATATACAACAATTCCAATCTTCCCTTTTCTCATGTGTGTTTTACTTAAAAAAGGATTCACTAAATTTTTATAGTACTACTGGTACACTGAAACAGATCTATCAGCTGTCATTTGAAGTACTGATTGCAATAGCTGGAAAAATTTACATTGACTTCAAACAAACTAGGCAAATCTCCAAATCTGGAACAGGTTAAACAGAAATGATAGGTGTACCTTGTACTGTTTTGTTTGATTTTCATTTTTAAATTGTCTTGTGTTACCATCAAGTCTTCACACTGATTCGGCACGCAAATCTTTTCCATCCCTTTTTTTTTCTTTCTTTCTTTTTTTCTTTTTTTTTAATAGGGACAACAGAGTGTCCTCATCTGTATTTCAGAGCCTGATCCCATGAGTTATGAGTGAGTTCCCAGTTATCAGCTTCCTGCAACAAACACATCCAGTAACTTCTTTAAAGCTCACTCCTCTGTCTTAATATGTAGATCCTGACCATTCAGTGACCTAGTTGTGGGCTGAATGTCTTCATATAAGAAACCCTATGAGTCTCACATATTTTCATGCATTCCTTTGCAAGATTTCCTGATATAAAATTTCCATTACAGACTAAACACAAAATATGAGGAAACAAGTTGATTCAAGCCACCAAGGGAAGCTGTGTGGTGTTGTTCAGGGGTGGTCCGTTGTCTGATAGGACAGTAATGAATTTTGCATCTTCCCTTCCAGGAAAACTGCAGTTGTTCTGGAAATCTGAGGAAGTCTGAAATTTGAAGTGGTAAAAACAGAACGGGCTAAAAAAAAAGACGAGAAAGAAGGAAACAGGAAGAAAATTAATTAACATATCTGTTCTTTAGTGAGGCAATTCAGAATGTGAAGGTGATGGTTTCCAGCAACAGTTGTTTCTCCCATGCCGCCAATAAATGCAAAAATGGGATACAGGACACAAAGCTGAGAATTCAAGGCAAATTACTTTGAATGCTCATTTAGTATCATTTATTGATAGGAATGATAGAATGGAGAGCCATACTATCATTAATGGAGAGCCACTGAAATGGAAGATGAAATGCAAATTATGTTCCAGTCAACCATGTTTTTTTATATCAGGGAGCAATTACACAGTGTATACTTAAGAATCAATAACCTAAACCAATTAAGACACTATAAACTTGTGCTGTATTATTGGATATAGTAATCAGATGATAAAATCAACTCCTACACAAGTCAGTCACACAATCCAGATCCAGATGCATTCATTTTCAGGTTTTTGCCTACTGTGATTATGCATGCTAATAAATTAAATATATCTCTATACATGATTTACATCCAGCCTATTAAGCAATCACTGCAACATTTTTCATTGTTTATAAAAGCTTTTATAAGCAATGAAAAAACTAGCTTGTTTTGACATAACTCCTTCACGTTTCCAATAGAAAGAGGAGGTGTGGAACAAATACCTTTTTTAAAAAGCTGGATTTACACTGATCTGATTTACAAAAGTCAAATTCTGCCACTACAATTTATGCTGAATGCTTCCCCATTTCAGAGTGTTTAGTTGGTTATTAAAGCACTTTTTCCTCATGTCCTGTGTTCAGAAATTTTCACCTGTTCAATAAAACAGATAAGCACATGGTTAATGCTATGCTTATATCTAAAATCACCAGTTTGTATGGATTTTCACTAACAATTAAAGTTAAGAGATAGCCTATATAGTTTGCTCAATAAAAATAGGTAAAAATTTATTTAGATATCTTATTGTATTTCATCACATGTAAGAGTGAGAAAACTATAAAAATATTTTAACAGTTAGCCACACATGTATAATTGTTTCAGCTGCACACTGCATTAATTATTCTTTACATGGGAGTTGGATTGAATTACTAAAACCAATAAACAAAATTGCTATCTGCTATAGCTCTACTGACTTCAGTAGAATTAAAACAGGGTTCAGTCTTGCCTTTTTATCCACATAGGATATTAGAAGCAGAGAAAAATTATGTCAACAGTAGCTACATAGATGGAAACTAAAAATGAGTTCCCAAAGTTCTGATATCCACTCCATAGTATTTCAAGTGTGTGTGTGTGACCATGTGTGAGAATGTCTCTATGTGCCTGTGTGTATAATTAAGTTATCAAAGTATTCTATATCACAGGTGTCAAACCAAATTTCTGGGAAGACTGTCAAGCACTTCAGTTTATCAGCAGTGAGTTGCAAAAAAATACACTTTCACCCTCTGTCTCCTCCTACCAAAGTATAGCGTTTCTCTTTCAGTTTCCCTACAAACTCCTATAGCAACATCTTCAGTTTTTCTGCATATGCAACTTCGGTGTCTGGCTTTGCAGAATATGATGTGTACAGTAGCTAGACAAATGGACTGTCTGATGAGCTCAGACCTGTCTGAGTTTTGACTGAAGAACGTGCTCCATAAATGAAAAAGCATGTGAGCTAGAGGCCATACACTGCTCAAAACTGGTCTAGGTTCTCAAAAGCATAATTAGGGTAAACTGTACCTGAAACTCCTGTAGAAATGTACACTGAACTTTCCTGCTCCTACATATTCTATTTAATATTTTTTGTTAATACATTTTGTTAAAGAACCATAAATATAAAACAGAAAAGAAGTGCTTTTGCCCTTTTTGGTCTTGGGAAGTCAGGCTATGGGATTGCACTGTGTGAATACATGTGTATGTGTATACACCTCTTTCTTCCATAATACTATTTTAATATCCAGCACAATGTCAGACAGACTTGAAAGAGACAAAGGCTTAAAAGGTATCAGGCATTACACATAGCAAGATAGAAAAGGGAGATCCTATTAGTGTCACTCTGCAGAAAAGCCTTCATTGTGAAACAATTTTCTAACATTTTCTGTTAGAAATCAGAGACTCTGAATAGTCCCCCAGAACCCAAATCACTGGATACGTTAATTTCATTGTTCACAAGTTATGTGGCCTTTTTCTCTGTATATCTTGCTGTTCCATTACTTTTTGATTGCTTTAACACTTTCGGTTTTGAGGGAAAACAAAGAAAGTATAAACGTTTCCTAAAGTCTACAGTTTTCTTTTGCTGGACTTTGAAATTCACACCTTACCAAGATCAGTAAAATAAAGCAGGAGTATCTTTGTTTTTCTTGCTATTTTTTTCTTGTTTTCTGAAACGCCACAGTAGCAGAAAAGCTACACATCTTATTGTTAATGCTTTTAGGCAGGAAATGGGGAAAACCAGAATTTTTCACATTTGATTTATGGGAATAGTGGGTAGCAAAAGATGGGAAAGCACTCCTTTTGTTGAATTATGCTGTAATTCAATTTTAATAGCTTTTCAACAAGTCTACTAGTGCAGTAGTAACCTGATTTAAGATTTTTTTTGAAATCTACCAGTCTCTACTCCACATAGAAAATCTGTCTAGCTGTCACTTCTCAAAATAATTGGGATTAGAAATCCCAAAACTAACTCACAGTGAGGGAACCAAGTGTGTTTTTCTGCTAAAACATTCAGGAGGGGGGAAAAAAGGCATCCCCATCAGTTCACACCAAATCAATTAATGAATTGTTAGTTCTGGAAATATAGAAGCAACAGTTGAAAAAACTAATGAAGGTATTTCAGAGAAATACTGATTTGAATGATTTATTGAGTTGCTCAAGGATTCTAAATTCTAATGTTACTAACCAAAAACAATTGGAAAGTTTTTTTGGTCCTCAATTTGTTCCCTCTTTTTGACATAATTATTTTTAAAAAATGCTTAAAGAAAAATGTGCTGTGTTGACCTTGGCTGGCCACGAGATGCCCACCAAGCCACTTTCTTACTCCCTCTCCTCAGCAGAACACAATGAGAAAATAAGATGAAAATGTATGGGTTGAGATAAAGGCAGTTTAATAAAGAAGGCTACACATGGAAGCAAAGCAGAGCCAAAATATTTATTCTCTACTTCCCATCAGCAAGTGATGTCCACCTGCTTCCTGGGAAGTAGGGCCCTAGTACATGTAGCAGTTGTTTTGCAAGAAAATGCCTTAATAACTAAGGTCTTCCCTGCCCCGCCCCTCCTTCCTCTTAGATTTTATTGCAGACAATGATGTTATATGGTATGGAATATCCCTTTGGTCAGTTTAGGTCAGCTGTCCTGGCTGTGTGCCCTCCCAACCTCTTGCCCACCACCAGATTATTGGTGTTTGAGGGGGATGGAACAGGCAGCCTTGATGCTGTGCCAGCACTGCTCAGCAATAGCCAAAACGCTGGTGTGTTATCAACACCACTCTAGCTACAAATACAAAACGCAGTACGACAGGGGATGTTGCAGGGAAAGTTAAATCCATCCCAGCCAGACGCAACGCAAAAGTTTCAGCTGAAACAAACTGAAACAAAAAACTATGAAATATTTCCCTTAACAGAAAAGAAAGAAAAAAATTTGAAGAAAATTAATATTTAGAGCTATAATTACACATTAGAATGTGTAATTTCAAGCTTTCTTCTAAATACTACTGCCAGCAATAAAAACTGTTAGTTAAAAATTATATCTTTAAATACCACATAGTGTCTGGGTGACTTTTCTGAGATCTGATAAGTAGAATTGACTTCTGGCTCATAAGTACTGATCCACATATCATTCAAGCAAGGAAGTATTCGTTATGGAGGAGAAGTAAATACTTACTCCAGAAAAACAAACAAAACTCTAAACAATATAAGAATAAAATATATTGCAGTATTCATTACAACATTAATTTTCTGTTTCTACCCAGGTAAATATGCACAGATAAGCTATTTTTGTCCTAACCACTCATCCAACATTTGCACTAACTACGATGCTAAATGTAGCATGCGTGCAAAGTCATGAGATTTATTTCTGATGTCCCTGTCTTCAGGAACGCTGAGTAATATGCCACTAGCACAGTACAGTAATCTCAACTTTAGAAATTAGAGAAATAAGTTTATAAAATTTCATTCTTCTCTGATGGTTTCTTCTCCAGTTACATGCAGGAAATCACCTTCATGGGATTTTTCATATTCAAGTTATTTCAATTTCATGGAATTCTTTCATGTAATGCAAACCAACAGCACGTAGGGTTTTAAATCTGATTTTCTTTAATATCAGCAAATTGTCTGTCCCTGAGAAGTTATGATAGTTCTGAGAAGGTCATCAGAAGAATTCTAAGGTGAAAGTTTCTGCAACTTAAGCATATTTTGGTATTACAGAATCACAGTATTCTACTTCCCATGGATCATTAATATACACAAGAACTGTCCTTCCTCTTTCCAGTCTCAAGCTGATTTACCATTTCACCAAGGGATCAGAAGAGACAACTTTTTATCCTCTAAAAGCTTCAAGCCATAAAATCATAGAGTGGATTGTTTTAGCTGCTGTACACTGTAACAGTCATAGTACAATGTATTGTTTGTGCAATATTAGATCTGTCATGTCTTCTATAAAGACTATACATTTACTGTATATTCAATATTTTGTTACCTGCAGCAGATAAATAAACAGCCCAAAGGTTCTTTATTAGATATTTTGCTGAAATTAAACTCCTTGAACTGAGAAAATATTCTAAGCTAACCATCTACGTTGTTTGCTGACATAAATAAATGAGTGCAGATGTATGAGTCTTTTGATGATCAGAAATTGTATTATCATTGCACAGAAGCAATGTTGAATGTCAAAGCCCCCATCCCCACCCGTGGACTGAATTTTTCGCTTCCTATTCTGGTACCATGTCATCAATATAACTTCCAATTCTCTATGCAGAAGGAAAAAGAAAAAAACATGGTGCTAATGTTCCCCTACATAGCAAGATATCACCATTATCCTTGGAAAGCATCCATCCTGCTGTCTTCTATTACCTACTCACCACAGACCCAAGTCCCGTGAGTGGGAACCAAACCAAATATGCTGATGAGAATGTGTTGCATCTGCAATACAGTAAGGGATTTTCAGTTATACAACTTAGTAATTTTATTCTTCACCATTGGCTCCATTAGACCATCAGGCAGGGTGCTGCAGATGCCTGAATGGAGACAAGTCTAATAATTTCTGGAGTCCCAAAGCAGTATCAGGTAAAATATCTGGGTTTACTAGTCTGGGCAAGGTATGACATTTTGTCTAACTGTTGAAGCTGGGTAGAAGTAGTATGGGGGATTGACACTACACAACCTAAGTATTAACATAGCAAATTTCCCAGCAAGTCTTCCTAGGTCCCTCTGTGAGCAATAAGGAAATAGTTTTTTTCAGGTGAACAATTTCAGACTGTTTAAGCTTCTGCTCCAAATTGCCTTCTGGGAAAGGTTCTTTCTAGAGAGACAATTCAGACCAGAGATATTAGCTACATAATATTGCTATCGCAAGTGCCAAAATAGAGTGGGAAGATAGCTATGACAGAGATAAATGGTACATCACTCTAAGTCCCCCTTCCTTTCACTAGCAATGATTCCAGCTCACCTCAGCTCTTTCCAATGAGCAGATAAAGGAACTAAAGCAGAATATATTTTCCTCTTCTTATTCTTCTCTTGTCCCCTGAATTTAGTCTTCTTTATCTAAGTAAAAAAAGTCTTTCTGTGCTCACAGAGAGTCAAAATTAAGAGAGAGAAATTAAGACAAAACACATTCATGATCTGGGGTGTTTGTCTTCTATTGACCTCTACGCGTTATGTGGGATTGAAGGTGTCTTGTGGACACCTCTAATATGAAGCTGATGAGGAAATGAATGGTTGGAGACTAATGGAAGGTGTTGGCAGAATGATGCAAGTAATGGCAGAGTAAGAACAAGATATTGCAGTCAAGAATCAATGACGTGCAATTTGGAGATGAAAGAAAAACTGCAGTGTTGAGTATCAGACTGCACTGCTTTAGTCTTTCCTGTGGATAAGCAATACAACACATATATCTCTGACCCTATCACAAGCCTCACATTTCTTTTTAGAAAAAATAACTTAAATGTCAATTTTGGTCATTAGTCCTTTATTTAGAACATTACTGTGGATTAAAGGATATATGGATGCATTAATCACATGCAAACCATTGTCTGTTTGCAATAGATCTTTCATCCAAAACATCTGTGTAGGATACTCTTTCTTCTGGAAATTTCTATTTACTGAAGAGTCATTTTAACCCCAGAAATGCCATGGATCAAAACTTTCATCTCAGATATATTAACTTGGACAAAGACTTCAGGTGTCAAGCCAAGGCACTGGCAGAACTAAACTTGGCAAGGAATGCAAAGAATAACAAGAAGGGGTTCTACAGGTACACTGGCAAGAGAAGAAAGACTAAGGACCACCTCTGACAAATTAAGATGGAGAACTGGTAGCAACAGACATGGAGAAGGCTGACTTACTTAACAACTTCTTTGCCCCAGCCTTCAGTGGCAGTCAGGATTCCCACATCTCTCAAGTCTACAAACCTCTAGGCAGGGCTGGGGGAGCGGAGTCCCTCCCACTGTAAGCAAAGAGCAGGTTTGGGACCTCCTATTGCAACTGAACAGCTACAAGTCTATGGGGCCTGATGACATGCATCCCAGGGTCCTGAGGGAATTGGCCAATGTAGTCACCAACCCACTCTTCATCATGTTTGAAAAGTCCTGGTAGTCAGGTGAAGTCCCCGGTGACTGGGAAAAGGGAAACATCACTCCCATTTTTAAAAAGGGTAGAAAGGAAGACCTGGGGAACTACAGACTGGTGAGCCTCACCTCTGTACTCAGCAAGATCATGGAACAGATCCTCCTGGAGGTGATGTTAAGGCATGTGCAAGACAATGAGGTGAGTCATGACAATCAGCATGGCTTCACCAAGGGGAAATCATGCCTGACCAGTCTGGTGGCCTTCTTTGATGGAGTGACTGAATCAGTCAACAAGGGAAGACTGACCAATGCCATCTACTTGGACATCTGTAAGGCTTTTGACACAGTCTCACACAATATCCTGATATTCAAACTGGAAAGATATGGATTTGAAGGGTGGACCACTTGGTGGATATGGAATTGGCTCTATGGCTGCACCCAGAGAGTAGTGGTCAATGGTTCTATGTTCAGGTGGAGTTCAGTGATGAGCTGTGTCCCTCAGCAGTCTGTCTTGGGACTGGTGCTTTTCAATATCTTTATCAATGACATAGACGATGGCATCGAGTGCATCCTCAACAAGTTTGCAGATGACACTATGCTGAGTGGTGCTGTTGACACAAAAGAAGGAAGAGATGCCATTCAGAGAGACCGGGACAAGCTTGAAAAGTGGGCCCATGTGAACCGAATGAGGTTCAACAAGTCCAAGTGCAGGGTGCTGCACCTGGATTGGGGCAATCCCAGACATGATTACAGGCTGGGAGAAGAACATGTTGAGAGTAGCCCTGCAGAGAGAGACTTGGGGGGGGGTCTTATGAAAAGAATGGAGGGGGACTCTTTACTTGGGTAGATAACGATAGGACAAGGGGCAAGGGTTTTAAACTAAAAGAGGGGAGATTTAAATTAGACATTAGAAGGAAATTCTTCCCTGTGAGGATGGTGAGGCACTGACACAGATTGCCTAGCAAAGCTGTGAATGCCCCATCCCTGAAGGTGTTCAAGTTCAGGTTGGTTGGACCAGCCTGATCTACTGGGTGGTATCCCTGCCTGTGGCAGGGGGGTTGGAACCAGATGATCTTTTAAGGTCCCTTTCAACCCAAGCCATTTTATGATTCGATGACTCTATGATCAATAGGAACTGATGGGTGTCCAAAGGGCGCATTATATTGTGCAATTCCTTTAATAATCATGTCAGTGTCGTAAAACTTTCAGTCTAACAGCTTTTCAGTACAGGGTGGGTTGTTTGGCTTTGGGTTTGGTTTTGGATTGTTTGGATTTTTTTGTGAAGCTATGACAAAAACACATGAAAACTACTTTACTTTAAAAGCAAACAAATCCTTTGAAAAGCATTTAATCAGCTCTGTAAATTTGGTAAACACTTCTATTTTGCTTTTTCTGAGTAACATCTTTAAAATATAGGGGATGCTGTAAGTGAAAGAAGATGATTTCACAGTCAAAAAACCTGCATGAAAATATTGGAGGATTAGTAAAAACAACAGTTTCTGATCCTTAAATTATTCAATCATAATAAAACTTTCTCCTTACCTTTTGGACAGAGGTAAAAAACCTGAAATATATTGACCACCAAATTAAAAGAAATCAATAAAAGTACAATAAAGGTAGTAGAACAGTTATTTTTGACTGATTCCTTGTCTTTGAAAGTACAGTAGTAGTGCTCATTTTGGTAGATGGCCTGATTAATTTTACTAGGTGAAACTATCACTCATAGAATCTTTTATTAAAGTATTTCCTACAAAATCGTTTGAGGAAGCTAAAGATTATTCATTTGTAAAAGCGTGAGAGTAATAAACTATTACACAGGAAGCTGCTGACAAGGTCAAAAATACTCCTCTGTTTTGACATGCAGATATAATGATACTGACCCCAAGTGAGTGAGCCAGAAACCATAGCATAGTCATGCAGTTTGTATCCATCAAAATAATTAATCCCACACATCAAGTTTCATCACAATTTACATTGGGAGTTTAAGTGCTGCAAGGTCATAACTCTCTACCTATACCTAAAAGTGGGCACAAGTGCCCCATGGGCTGGTAGGCCTGAGTTCTCCTCCCTGCTCAGAATCACCACACCCTCCTCTCCTTTACCAGAAAGCATTGCCCCTTTGTCCAGACCCATTCCTCCTCCTCCAAACAGCTTCAGAGTCCTTCGCAAGGATCTGGCCAAACTACCACCAAACATTCAAGCAGCTGATATCGAAAAGTCCCAATCCAGGACCAAAATTCCTATGAAGGAGAGCAGGCGTCCCTGTTGCCCACATTACACCAGCTGTGTTTGTCAGGTGGAAAGTGGAGAGGGACAGAGGTATGTAGTGAGATGTGTGGTGGACTGATTATTTATTGAGGTGGAGCCACTCAGGATGGATTTGGTCTACCTGAACTGCAGATGAGATAACATTTCATGGTTGTAAAGGATGACTCAACGGGAAATTGAGCATGTGAAAAGGCAGCCTGGAGAGCTAAGCAGGGCTAGGCAAGAGGTCAGGGTGAGGTGAGACTGAGATTGAAGCTGAGGACTAAAGCAGAAGACTGCCTGTGAAGAAACTGAAGAAATTCTCAGGAAATATCAGATTCACAAAACAGAACTTGTCTCACTGTAGGTCAAAAAAGCAGGAACAGGTGTGGGGAGAAGTTATATATGCCCAGGTGTCCAGTGTCCTTGACCATGCTCCCATTTAGATAACCTCAGAGAGGATCCTCACCCAAGTATCACTTTTCCTATCCTCTGGAGAGGTCTATGTCAAGTCCTGCAACAACATCTGTGTGATTTCTGATTCTTGCAGTGAACAAAGTATGAACTTCTAATTTATACACTGTAGAAACAGCTGAATAAGCTGATATATAAATTTTGTCTTCTAGGATCTTCTTCCAAGTTCAGTCAAATGGACATAAGTATCTATAAATTACTTCAAAACTCTAGTTTAACTTCAATCTCTGTATATGACTTATAAGAAGTAGAGTTTGAATATATATTTTATAGGGTTTTTTGTAATTATTGTTTCATTTTTTTATTGGTTTTGAGGGACAAAGGTCAGCTGGCTTTCCTGGAGGTAGATTTTATTAATTTTTTATTACTACTGTATGAAATTCAAATATTAATAAAAAGTGTAAGCTTCTTTCTGATGGAAATGAGATTCTTAAAACATTTTTTTTTGTCATCCGCAAGTTATCTTGCAAACAGTGCATATTGTGCATACTACATTTTTTCAAGATTTTGAATTTTGTACGAGTCCTATTTATTAGGAACACATACTATATTTAAATTTTCCAAACTAAGCAAGTCTACTAAAATTCCTAGTTTAAACTTTTTTTTTTACAAGTAGCCATCAGCTTTACATGTATTCCCATGATCTCACAAACTCAACACTTTACAGGGGTTTTTTCCTATAAGAATTGTCTCACAACATTGTGAAGTTCTAGATATATATCACAATTACAGTTATTTCTGCAATACCAATATCCCTTTCAGATTTTCCATGATGGATGTGATCAAATTATCACTAGGAGCTAACAAGTATTACAACCTTTTCAGTATTATGATGAATATGCAAAGAACATTTCAACAAAACAATTTCCTAGTCTTTTTTTTTTTTTAAAGACAGAGGCAGATTTTGTTATATTTACTTCCGGAAATAAGTGTGGCAAGCTAAAGGATAAATAATGATCTTTTCAGATACTTTATTGTTGTGGTTAGGACAAGTGTAATGAGTAGTCTGCTACTATGAAGTATGTTTCTCAGTTCAGAGAGAATATAAATTTGATCTCTGTTCTGACAAGTCATATCATCCCTACCCTGTAAATATTCCTACGATCCTGAAGTTCTTTATTTCTCTGCTTGTGTTTTGTTTGTTTTGAACATGTCTCTTTGATCCAGCAAGATTAGTATTTTTAGCTCATATAAATTCCAAATTACACATACTTTGCATATCTGGCAAAGAAAGATGCAGTTTCATGGAAGAATTTAAAAACACATGGTTCCTAAAAGGTCTGGCAGGCTTGCTATTCCTCAGTGGTATAAAATGCAGACCTTATTAAATAAGATGAAAGGTCTAGCAAACTATATTTCATTATCCTCTTCTATACATGTGACCTACGAGTTTTTCTAAAGTTATTCTGGGACGGATCCTAAATCATAGAATCACACAATATCGTGAGTTGGAAGGGACCCATAAGGATCATCGAGTCTAACTCCTGGCTCCACACAGGACCAGCCCAATCAGAGCAGATGACTGAGGGCGTTGTCCAGACGCTTTTCTCCGCGGGGAGCCTATTCCAGTGTCCGATCACCCTCTCAGTGAAGAGCTTTTTCCTGATCTCTAACCTAAACCTCCCCTGATGCAGCTTTATGCCATTCCTGTGGGCTCTGTTGCTGGTCACCAGAGGGAGGAAATTGGCACCCACCCGTTCGCTCCCTCTCGTGAAGACACCATAGGCCGCGATGAGGTCACCCCTTAGCCTTCTCTTCTCTAAACTGTACAAACCAAGGGACTTCAGCCTCTCTTCATATGTCTTCCCCTCTAGACCCTTCACCATCTTTGTTGCCCTCCTTTGGACACTCTCCAATAACTTTACGTCTTTCTTGTACTGTGGCACCCAAAACTGCACACAGTACTTGAGGGGAGGCCACATCAAGCACAGTGTAGAGTGAGACAATCACCTCCCTAGACCTGCTGGCAATGCCATGCTTGATGCACCCCAGGACACGGCTGGCCTTCCTGGCAGCCTGGGCACACTGTTGGCTCATGTTCATCTTGGTGTCAACCAAGATCCCCAGATCCCTTGCAGTGTGTCTGCTCTCCAACGCGTCATCCCCCAGTCTGTATGCAGAGCGAGGGTTGCCCCTTCCCAGGTGCAGAATTGCCCTTGTTAAACCTTATGGGGCTGGTGATTGCCCAGTTTTCTAATTTGTCCAAGTCTCTCTGCAAGGCCTCACAACCCTCAATGGAGTCCACAGCTCCTCCCAGTTTAATATTGATCACTGACAAGGAGAAGTTTGGTAATAATGCTTCTTCATCCAGATCCCTTTCTTCTTTCCTCTGATAGAAACAAAATACATCATAATGGTAGCTCTCCAGTCACTGCAGGTTTAGTTTTTGTTCAGATGATTCTTTTCCACACTCAAAAAAATGGCCTTTTTGAAGAGGTTGTGTTGGCAGTACAGCAAAAGTAGGCAAGAGAAACTGAGTATCTGGACCCCTGTGTTTAACATGAACATAATTTTAGCAGATGTGTGGAGAAAAAAAAAAGAACATTCAAAATCTGGAAACAAGCTGCTATTCAAATTATTTCACTTTTTTAATTAGTCTGAGCAGAAGTAATTGCATTGTCACTTATTACTTTCCCAGAGGGTGCCTTTCTTCCCTGTCACTGCCTTGGAGCTAAAAGAAAAATGCTTGCTGCTGGTTTCAGAAGCCTTGTCACTACCTGTAGCAACAATAACAGTGTCCCATAGATACAAGTTTATTGTTTATTATTATTAAACAGCACTGCCAAAGACCAATATTCAAACCATATTTTGCAAGGGTCTCTCCTCCCTACTCTGCTTCTCAGTCTCCCAGTCTGCCTACAGACTATAGTCATCTCTTTTCCACTTTCTGGCCTTTTACAAGAAAGCTGCTCCTTCCAGACCATAGACAAGCTGCAGCTAGCTATCACATTAAAGCTGCTGTGTCATGAGACAGTTTTAGCACTCACTTTTCTACTCTGTAGTTACCCAGTGTGTTTATTTACCTGTCTTGCACCTGGAAATACGTTTATAGCCCTGTACACGTGATGGTTTTGGAAACATTTTGAGTCCAGAAGACAACACCTGGTGGCCTATAATGGTGAATCCTTCCCGTACAGAACAGCATCTGTGCAGCAGCTGACAAAGGATGCTTCAAGCTGATTTTTAAAATAAAATTCAGTTGTGGCATTCAGACATTGTTTACTTAATGTAAATGAATGCATGTTACTGTACATCTGTATACTACTGTCCACTACGACTAGTACTAGGGAGAAAATCTCTTGTCTGTTTTCTCCATGGAGTTTCAGTATTGTGGCTCAGCACTGGGAGGGAATAGATTGAAGAGGATTCTCATTTCTGTTAGGGATGTTTTCAGTGGCACTGAGAAGCTCTGAGTGTAAACTGAAAAAACAAATACTTTATGTAAGAGCTATTATATTCCAAAGATGGCATTTCACTAACTTATTAAACAAATGTCCAGGAGTACTCCACACTTTTGTTTGTGTTTTATTTAGCAAGAATGCCAGACATGGTCAGCTTTTATGAGTGGTTAATGGCAAATAGGAGAGACTAAGAGAAGATAAAGCCAAAGAAGCCAGCTGTTTATTATTCTTCCAGAAACGTTAATTCCAGGGGTCAATATTGATATATTTTGTGAGAAAATTAAAATATTATAGGAAAAAATATTTATTAATTCCATGTATTGAAAAAATTAGTATTTGAACCATTGCTTTTGATCCAGAATTTTGTTCACATTACAGATCATTTCCTGAGAAGAAGGGACAAGATAAGACGAGCTACTTGTATTTGGAAACACAACAACGTTCTTCTAACTTCTAAGGGTGATAATAGCCACAGAGTTGACCAATGCAACCAAGAAACCTGGGAAGGATTACAGAGAATACGTGCTTATGCACACCACCTCTTCCTCTCAGAAGAATTATCCAGTTGCATGATTACAAGAGGAAGGGTTACTACACATATTTCAACCCTCTACACTTTTTTAAATTTAAAAGGATGGGAAAATTCTGTGTTGTCCTTCGCCTAGTGATATTTAAGGTCTGGAATGTGTATTAGCTGGCTTCACACTTCCCTCATTATATCTGAGTTTTCCTGATAACACATACACTCAAATGTAGCTACTTTGATTTGACAATTTTTGTGTTCCTTTGTATTAAGCAATATGGAGGAGCCATGCAAGTCCGTTCACATCTACTACAAGATCTTGTCATCCAGGTTTTTAACTCCTTCCATTCAGAGACAGATCTGTAGTTTATGGTAATCATATATTTGTCAGAGAGCCAAGAAGATCTCATGTATTTTAGATGTAATGTGTCTACAATATACCTTATTCAGAGTAAGTTGAATTCACAGTTAAAAAAAAAGGCTAAATTATAAATCTAAGTACAATGTGAAATCAAATATAGAAGCTTATTTCCTCATACCTTTATAATTAATGCTTGATTCTGTGACTTTTTTTCAGCTCAAAAACTCTCAATTGTTAAGAGATTTAATGATGCCTCATAATTTACAGCATGCTATACTGTTAATGTTCACTGATTATTTTACTGGAAAAAGCACATCTTTAGTTTATATGATTTATCGCCATCATTTTTAAAAATAAGAGTCCACAATTGATCTTTCCTCTGTTTCACATAAAACTAATGGGATACCGAAACTACTGAACAGTATGGATATTTTAAAGAGTGACATGTTTAGAAAATATCTGTCTTTCTAACTGAATGACCAGAAAGTTTTATGAATCTTGTCTAAGACAACTATCTTCAAAGGTTCCATGAATATTTATGATGAGAGATAGCTAGCAGAAGAAGCACCAACACACATAGAAAATTTTTTGGTGATGTATTAAAAAAAAACAAAGCACAAGAAATAATGTACAACATGGTGGACTTTGCTCTGTGTCCTGAAGGCTGAAAGCAGAAGAGCTTGAAAAAGATCAGTCAAAAACTCTTGTCTGTCTCCTTACTAAGCTGGACTCAAAGCACATATTAAATACCTCATTGAATCTCCAAATCCTGTTGAAATCAGGACAAAGAACTTCATACCAAGATCATGACCTCTTTTTAACCATTCATTGTCTTAGATCCCTTAAGACATGCTTGTGGTAGATATCTAAAATGGATTTTAAAGTGTGAATTTACAATGGTCAAAGGAACAATGAAGCAAGATGTCATTTGCCTCTTTGGGCTGAGGACCTGATGCTATTTCATGTGTGCATTGTTGCACACCTTAGAAGTGCAATGAGTGGAGCTTGGCCTCATCGATGCACAAAATCTATGCAGTTACACCAAAAGGCCTGGTTGGGAGGGTCTTCCTAGCAAGGACTTCCATGTCAATTTGCATGTCTCATACTCATCTAGTTCTTATGATTTTGAAGCCCCTTCCTCTTCTACCAATTTTAAATTGATCTTGCTGTTTAAATGCTACACATACTACACCAAGCTTTTATCAACACCAAATTTCAGAGCTGCAGCAATAAATACTTGTGATTTTCTGGTGATTTTAAAAGTTTTTGCTATGATTACGAGGGGTTACTAATTCACACAACTTCTCAAGAACTATTCAGTAATGAATGGCAGCTAAGTGTACCACTTTCTGAAACTTAACACATGACAAGAATAATTCCTTCCTGTAAGAAGAGCTTCTCATGAAGAGCGGTGCCTGTGGTCCAGAGGAGGTCCAGGAGGAGCACAGGTGGAGACTGATTGGAGACTGCAGTGCTGGATTGCAAACAGGGGGAGCAGAACTGTCCAAGATGAAGGGCAGCTTTCAAAGTACAGTGCCAAGAACCAGCAGTGCACCTACAATGACAATGGACCAGATCCCATAAGCCTGTACCTGTTGAAATATGGCAAGCAAAGCGGTCTCTGGACTTGGACAGTGCCTGGATCATTCAGGACAATAAGAAACCAAATTGACATGGGATAGACTACAGTGAGAATAATGTGTACTCTCAGTGGGCAAAGAAGGGATCGATTGTTCCAGTATTTTCATAGAATCTTAGAATCACTAAGGTTGGAAAGGACCTCCAAGGCCATCCAGTCCAACTGTCAACCTAACACCACTATGCCTACTAGATCATGTCCTGGAGTGCCACATCTACGTGTTTTTTGAATGTCTCCAGGGACGGCGATTCAGCCACCTCTCTGGGTAGTCTGTTCCAATACCTCACTAAAGTGGAATATACCCAACTAGTTAAGCTACACACCTGATGGTACAGAAAAGAGGCAGAAAATTGCCTGAGACAAAGAAAAAGAAAAAGCAATGCATAAAGTCCACTGCATAAGCCCACCAGCACTATTTAACCTAAAATCTTCATATTCTAGAAGAGGTCCTTAAAGTTGGTGCACTCTTCCCTTCAGAATTTGACAGTCACTTGTCCTTATCAGGCTTGCAAAACAGGCGAAAGTACAGAGGAGAGAACTCCCGAGTTTAAAGGAAAGAATATCACAAGCACATAGAAAAGCAGGAACTTAGAAAGTGTTTGTGGAAGCATGGTGTGAAAGGTCAGAGGTCAGTATGGCAGCAAAGAGGACTGGAGTTAAACACGGTACAGCAGTCAGCAGCTAACACAAGGCAAGAGATGGTCCTGAGAGAAGTGCATTGCTGCTTGAATGCACACAGGGAAAAACTCAATAGCTATAGTTCAAAAATGATTGTGTCAAAATGGGAGTGAAAAAGGAGATGGACTAGCAGGACAGCAGAGCAAGAGGATGGGAACAGTTTCAGCACAACTACACAAAGGTATGGTACAGGTAGCCTGTGGAAGGAGGTTGTGCTGGGAATACATGGTATTCAGTTCTGTCATCCAGCAGTGGGTACCAGAGTTAAAAAATATAGGCATGAAAAAACACAGCAGAAGCACAGGTCATGAGATGTTTTACAACTTACTGGCTTTATGATGGGTGGGAGTATGTGGCCATGTATACAGAAAAGCAGGAAGCGAGAAAAGGCAAATGGGCTGTTAATAGCTAGAGAGAATATGTCAGAGGAAAAAGAGATTGTCTGTCCTCTTGGTAAAGTAGAAAGCAGTAGCTAGTGCAAGACAGACTTTTGAAAGTCTGCTGCAGGAAGGAATAGTAAACACGGTACAGAGGGAAGGAAATACAAGGACAAGGACAAAAGTGGCATTAGTAAAATCCTGTCAAAGGAAATAATAGAAACATGCCTAGTAGGAAAAAAAGACCTAAAGCATGAAAAACAAACTGGTACATCTCTAGCAAGAGAAAAGGAATGGAGCTTGTGAGAGGCTCAGCAATACCTTCCTAAGAATGGTGCAAAAGCCCAGGGCAGAAGCATGTTGACAAGAACAAAGGGAGTCCCATGCCTTCTTTTGGAAAGTGGCAACTCAAAGGTGTATGTTTTTCTGGCCCTCCACAGCCTGTGAACCTTGGTCATGGCAAAGGGACCGTTGCTGAAAATCTGGCAGCAGAAGACCCACAGACAGCTAGGGAGAAAAGAAGGGAGAGAAAGCAGCTGCTACTGCCACTTTGGACAAGCAGAAACGTTACTTAGAAAACGAGCACTGTCAGTGCTGGGGGTTGGAGGGGGAGAGCAGTGGAGTTTCTCCTCTGAAAACTAACTGGGCTCATGTAATCTGTAACTTTCCCAGTGCTCCATGTTTAAGACTTCAGATGCAGCTGCTGAGAGGGGGAACATGCTGCTACTGAGATAAAAAAGTCTGCACTTGCTGCTGTTCTTTGAAGAACAGAGCTCTGCTGAACAAGGAGGGGTAGTAGTTACTGAGGATCATCTGTAATAAAAAGATAACTGCCCTTAATGTCCCAAAATTTCAGTGTACGAAGTCTCTCACAATGCCTTTCTTTGCCATGTCAAGGGTGACGTTCTCAAGGGCAAACAGGATAATCCCTTTATCAGTCCCCCATACAAGAAGGAGGCATTTCATGTACACCTCTTGAATCCACTCTCTCCTTTTTGAGGCAAATCTTGGAGTAGGGACTGCAGCTGCAACAGTTGTCTGGCTACTTTCGCTCCCTTCTTCCATGGGGAACTCTGAGAAGGATAAAAAGTTATCATTTAACATTTAATTATCAGAGAGAGGACATAACATAGCGGTCTGTAGCTGGTTGCTATTACTCAGGTATTTAAAAGAATTTCAGGGACAAAGATCTCAGTGGGTCGGTGGGAATACCTAGATTGGCTTGTTCAGAAGGACATGAGAAAGGTTCAGATCCTGATAAGCACAACATGGAAAACTGGATTAACTGCTCCCAGCAGTGAACTCCACTACTAGCTGCAGGATAAGTGTGACAAAGCAACTCCTAAAATATTTGGCTGAAATTGGTGTCAGACACCATCTTGAAACAACTCTTTCTTCAACATCATTCTTCTTTGAACTGGACATACATATAACTTCCAAAAAAGTCTATTATAATAATATAGAGTCCCACCAAAACATGGTGAGTGTTTTGAAAACCTTCCTGTTCTCAGAACTGGAAGTAATATCAAAGACATCTCTAAAAGACACTATCACCAATACCTCTGTCTCAGCTCAAGAGCCTGGAGGCAGTCCTGGAGTACATGGCCTTTTAAACTCTCTTGGTGTGAGGACAAAGCTATAGACTGTTTCTAGAATTGCAGTCATGTACATGTGCTCTCTAGAACAGGGCTGGATTGGTGCTTGACCAACTGCAAAACCTGACCTCTCTCTTAAGGAAGGTGTTAATTTGATGGTTGGACCTGATGATCTCGGAGGTCCTTTCCAACCTTAGGGATTCTATGATTCTACGAGTACTCCACATGAACAAGTTCTTCTCGGCTTCACCAAGAGAGAAGCTGTTTCACACATGCCAATGGAGCACGCCAAGGTGCTGCAGAGACCTTTGAGTGGGGATGTGAGATTTCACATAGAAATCACCTATGCTGAGCCATAAAACACTAATGTGTTTTCAGTGTGTCCAGATCATAAAACCAGGGTCAGACTTCCAAGAAGTCTGATTCTATTTAAGTCCTAAGAGAAGGTACTTAGAACCGTTCATCACCTGGCAGTTGCTTCTGTAGTGCTTAGAGAAGAATTTGGAAAGAGCAATATCAAAGCTGACTAAAACTTTGTGATTATACTTTTCCCTTTGCAAAAATCTCCCCTTTATCTTTCTTCTGGAGAAGGTTTTTATGAGGACATCTGAAAGAACTTCTGAATCTTAGTTTCCATTTTTTCTTGCTTTCTGTCCATTTATCCGTTTCCTTTCTTACTGGCCAACCATCATAAATACACAACAAAAGTATGAAGAAATCACCTATGGAACTATATTCAATATCAAAGGTTTTTTTTAAATAAACACGATTTCTCAAATACTTCTGGATTTTGGTATTTAGAATTTCCATTTTTCTTTCTGAATTTGAATTATTGAAAAAATCAATGTGAAGTGTTCCAATGTAATTCACATGCTCGATATTTATGTCTACATTCAAGATGATGGTTCTTGAGATGAAGACAACCTTTCGTCTCCCTTATCCTCAAAATAAATGAGTAAATAAAACCTGAAATGTGTCCATTTCATACACATGCAGATTGAGAATAAATTCTAGAACTTTTTTTTTTCAAAACACTGGTTCACCCAAAACATCTACTTTCACTTTAACAAATAATGCTCAAAATGTAATGCAAAAAAAGCCCTCAATTTAATTTTATGTATCATTATGAAAGCTTCACTCCTTCCTAAGATTTGTCTAGGAAAGATAAAACATGACATCTAGAAGAGATAAAATAGAACATTGGTAATATCTGAAATCTCACTGATAAAGACTTAAATGCAACAGCGGGTGTTTTTTTAAGTTCACATGTATCCAGGGAACAATGAATAAGAGATATATCAGTATGATGATACACATATTCATTCAGCCTTTATCAACAGCATTACATATATTTTACACAAGAGTAGCCTTTCTAGTCTGTCATCCCCAAGCAGGCAGTCGTTTCATATACTTCTTTGTGGAAATTAGTTGACCTTCATTGCAATGTTATTTAAAGGGTTTTATTACTGTTTTGTTTTGTCTTTTGTTTTCAAATCCAGTATAGAATGACTATATTTAATTTTGAGAGATATATCTGAGAGCACTGATATGAATTACTCCAGAAGGCTAAGGAAATAATTTTCCTGGAACTCTTATGTTCGGTCCTCTCATTCAAATTTGAAATATGTTTTCACTGGCTCATGGGAACAGAGAAGGGACCCACTCTAAAAATTAAATTAATTACTAATCACAGCAGGGAGCCCTAGAACCAGTAGGTACTTCTTTTGATTCATTATTGTGGGCAGAGGATGACATTTTAGTGAAAGTTAGAAAATTATTTCAGTCACACAATTTGAAAAGTGAAATATACCAGGGAAAACTCTGCATGTATATTAAGAGTGGTATGTTCCAGACAGCTGTGTGAATCTGAAGTTTGAAAGGAAGTGACAAGTTTTGAACTAGAGTGCTGAAGTGTCACACAAATCTGAATTTGCATTCTTAATTTTGATTTGCCATACTTATACTACTACTACTATAAGTTCAGTGGTAGATAAGTAATTTGCCAAGAAAAGTGACATCATTTCCTTCAATTTATTCTTGTGTAATATTCCTGTGTAATTCAAACACTGTTCACAAATTAACATCTCACCCCTGAAACCTCCTGTAAACAGTAAGTTCTCCCAATGTGTTTAAGAATTCAGAAAGATGCTAAGGAGAAGCTTTTGGTAGCCTTCACTGTGGCAGAATTGCAGGTATAATACCATGAATGTGAAAATGCAAGTTTTGTAACTCATAATGACTGAAAAGCAAGACTATGGAAATTATAAAATCCTAAGTCAAAATGG
This sequence comes from Psophia crepitans, assembly GCA_013399095.1. Taxonomy (NCBI): domain Eukaryota; kingdom Metazoa; phylum Chordata; class Aves; order Gruiformes; family Psophiidae; genus Psophia; species Psophia crepitans. The sequence goes on along the minus strand of VWZZ01004225.1, from coordinate 38,648 downwards.
CAAATTTCAGTTTTAATATTGCCATGGAAGTGATTTGATTTTCACTATAAAAAAATATATTTCTAGTACAGAAAATAATGTTTATTCTTATTTGTTGCATAATATTTACTGCAAAAATATTTCTCTTTTTGTTATTTGGTCAGTCTTGACAAAAACCAATAAGTGTAATTCTTTGAATACAGTGAAAGAGTACAGCTCAAGTTACATGTTTCCATAATCCAAACCAGAAGAGTTTTTGAGTATTTCAGACATACTACGAAATGCTGTAAGGCTTCCAGGGCTAAATCAAAGGACTCATACCAAAAGCCCAAACCTGTCACCACATCTTCATTATACAGCTTCAAGTGTTTCCTCCTGTGCTGCAACCTCCTTTGGGAACCAAGAGAAATTACTCTGCTCATCCTGAAATCAAACTGATTCCTACACATCTTCTGGGAATTTCTCTGACCCTTACTTATTCTCAGCTGGGATTGCTACATGCTGAAATGCACTAATGCAATCTCAAGTAGTCTGTGAAACTACTTTTTTCTCTGGAATTTCAGCATATGCTTTATTGCCCTCCCAGTAACTTGTCTTACTGCAACCAGAACTATGACATGGTTGCAAGATAAGTACAGTAAGCTACATACAGCCTTGTGAGATGAATGGCATATAGACTAACACAGAGTCTTTAGAAATTCCAAGCATTGAGCTTCATTATAATAAATTTTAGAGTAACTTTGTCTTATCAAAATTGGGATCTAAGGGGAAAAATCATTTTCCCTATAATTTAGTTCTAAATAGAAAATGTCATAACTTATTTTAGTATTATTGTTACTGTTAGTATGGAAAAAGACTTACAAGGTCACAATCTGTGCAGCTGTCTGTCAGACTCCAAAAGAACATAGAAAAGTTAATGAAACTGGACAAAAAGAAAGTTCTCTTTCTTAATTCAGACATATTTTATCAGTTTCACTGCTGATGGAACTATTTGTCTTTATAAAGAACTAAGCGTGAGAAAATATGTTCAATTGCATTATCTGGTTAACTCTGCATAATCTGTTATGTCTCTAGTGAAATGACTGTTTCTTCCAAAAATGGTCTTGGTTAAGTAGTGATTTAATATTTTGGTAGACAAACTAGTCTCTGTGACAGAAACTTCTGACTTAGGTGTCACCCTCACAGAACAGGTGTCCTGTGAAATAGGAAAAAAAAAAAAAAAAAGAAAAAGAAAAAAAAAAGGACAAAAAGCTCTCTGAAATGTTTATAGGTAGGCTTTTTTTGGGGAGGGGGCGAGTTTGAAAGCTATAGCACATGACAGTAACATGATAGAAATAGTAGCTCTGCTCATTTGAAAAATCCTATACGTACATTTTCTCTACACACTGATTAACTTAAATGTTTTCTTATTAGATCATGTGCAATATCAAATGAACATATAATTTATCTGCTCTGTCTTTCTAAGTATTTTTAAAATTTATTGGTTTGAATGGATTTTGTCAGTTTCTTGGACTGATGCAGAATTTCTATTCAGGTGACTTTTCTTATCAAATAAAATATCCATTTTCTACCAGGTGATTTTGAAATTAACATTAATCAACATATGTGTGTCCACATTTCATTCGTTGCTAAATGGCTAACTGTTCTCCAGTTAAACAGCCTAAGAGTTTGTATTTTTTGAATAGCCTAAGTGTTTGTGTTTCCTTCCATTTTCCTCCATGACAAACAGAAATGACCTGCTGCACTGTAAGAGCAAGTTGAAGTGATCAGTGTTCTAATGAACAATGTAAAAAGATATCAATTAGTTTATACATGTTCTGTAATGATTAATCCTCGAATCTACAGAAATAAAGCATTTTGTAACAAAGATGAGAAAATTTGTGACTTTGTCACTGACTAGAAACATTTAAAGAATTGTGCTAACTTGAATACCAGTTTGACAAAATGTAGTATTCATCTGAAATTTATTCTATTACTGTTTCATGGCCATTTCTTTACAGACTGGTTTTAAACTGTGTATTTATAGGATCATATTTTTCCTTTTTAAAGCAGCCAAGTGTGATAGGAGTACTGGCATCCTACACCTCTGCAGTTTCTTAGTGATGCTTACCCAATAAAAGAAAACATTAAGTAAATCCTCTGTCTTACATCTACATACAATAGAAGTTAGGAGGGAAATACAGCTGCTTTCTTTAATCTCTGGTTATTGGAAGATGAAAAGTATGGGCATAGCTGGGCTTAGTCTCTCATACTATCCCTTACCTAAGGGGTCACACTCTTTGCTCTCTGTTGCCACCTTCTTCCCGCAAAGGAGCATCATGAAAACAATTTTTTTAAATGTCCATCTTAAGCTCTAGAAGTATTTTTGTTTATAAATAGATACATCTTGCATCTTGCCTCTGTTATTAGTGTAATTAGAACTAAGAAAATATAAGCCTTAACCTTGGCTAAAGTTTGGACGCCTTTCAAAATCTTCCATCCATGCTCATAGTTCTCTCAACTTCAGAAAGAAAGAGATAACTCATCTGACTTATTTGATCTGGCTCTAAGAGTGAATCAATAACTGTCTCCCTTTCCAGTTTCTTGTGTTATCGCTGTAGGAGGCAAAGGAAAGACAGAGAGCACTACCCAAAGTCCCTTTGGATGTGCCAACTCCAGTGCTAGGCACATGTCTGCATCAGCCTCGTACCGCCATGTGTGCACAGGCTGATTTGTCTTTGTTAAGAAGCAAAGATAGATGGGGCTTCCGGGTCCCAAGCTAGCCTTGTTTGGCAGCAGAAAATATATCTACACACATGTAGACATATTGCATGAGTTATAGCTGTCCCGGAAATCCCTACTACATCACTATTACTTGGTAACTTATATCCTCTCTTGTTTTCAGACGTTAACGGTGAGTTGTAATGGGAAAAGAAACAGGGTGCTAAAACACACATCCTTAAACCCATACATTCAACAAATTATATTTTACCAGAGAATTTGTTATTTCAGTACCATCAGTATTAGTGGGAGAGCACAGACTGCTTTTACTCCCTTCTTTACTCATCCCAAAGATTGTACAATGAGAAATCCGGAAACACAATTCAGTAACTGCCTATCAAATACTTCATGGTCAGCAGGTGTTATGTCATGAATGTACAGTTGGACTATTTCTCTTTGAGATTAAAAAGATATTTTTATGTACTAATGTATAATGGTGAGATGGTGAATAAAATCAATAGTTTTTTATTTCCTATGCCTCTAAATATCTCCAATTCAGTGAACAATGCAATGAAGTTCGGTACTTTACCATCGTAATGGTAAATGCTTTTTTGTTGATGCCACCCACTCTGTAGCCTCAGAGAAAAATAAAAGGGAAAGAAAGAAAAAAAATAAACCTTAGGGCAATTCAACTGAGAAATTTCATACATGAAATGGAAAGTAGGTTTCCTACTCTTGTCCCTGTCATATGAATTAGTGCACCAGCTAGTTAGAGCCAGAGGAGGAGAAGAATTACAGCTTTCTAGGTCCTTACAATGTTTCTAAAGAAAACAATCATATCACAGGGTACTGTTCTTGTCTTTTTATGAAGGACAAGGACCTGAACTCTGCTTTCAGGAACTACATGTTCAATGATCTGCCAGGAGCTCAAAGCTCAAATGGGCTGTAACATGGAATTTCCATTCTATGAGAATTTTAACATTTTTAACCATCATCTGAAGCAAAAAAAAAAAAAATGTTCTTATAAGGAGAAAAGTTTTCTGAAATGTTATCTGTGCTTTATAAGACCAAACAATATTTTTGCAAAACTAAGTTTGTCAGTTTTCCTTGTATCCCATCAGTGGAAACTACCTTAAAGCTTACTAAGAGTTCAAAAACCCCACATGAAAACAACAGTTTTGTACTTGACATGGTGGATATCTTCTGACATCTTCTAAACTTGTTTCCATCAGCTGCTACCAGCCCTCTGTACATATAGAAAAACAAATACAGTTTGAAGAATCTATAGAAAAATATCGATGTCCATGTGACACTTGAACTATAATCATGTAAAGGAAAGAAGATAATTCAAAACACAGTGTCTTTTTTAAGTAAGTCCTTCTACATGGAATATTTTCAATGATATATGGCAGATAGGAAGTCTAACTTTTAACTACAGCAGAGAAAGACACTTTAACAAAGAGAGTCAAATGTAAGAGTGTACTGACCATCCCAACAATATTGGAGGAGTTAGATTTAGATGTTACAGAAATGAAGTCCTAAATTCTGAGAGTAGTACTGTCAATGGAAAGTATTTGAGACTTTTCTGTTCCAGCAGCCTTATCTTTTTCTATCTTTCAGCACATTTGCATCTTTTGCCCTCTAGACATTTCTCTACATGGTCAATGCAAACCCAGAATTCTCCTTATCTGTAAACATTGTCTTTGTGCATGCTCTGCACTCCCTTGTGGTCCTTCCTCCCATCCCTCCATGCAGGACATGTTGCCCGCTCCAACCAGGTGTGACAGGATTTTACCTCTAAAACTATTAATCATTGGAAATGAAATGAAACGGAGGGGAGGAGAGGAGAGGAGAGGGTACA
>VWZZ01004225.1:14343-34041 GCA_013399095.1 Psophia crepitans | reverse complement strand
GGAGAGGAGAGGAAAGGAGAGGAGAGGAGAGGAGAGGATACAGTCACTGTACCATATTATTGAATTGGAAGGTGTGTGGGTATCTCTGAGGAGAAACTGCTTTTGGCAGCTACAAAACACTTTTTCAGATAAATGTTCGAGAGATGCTTATAGAAAGTACAATGAAATTACATAGCCTTTCAAATTTTCAGTCCATTTAACAAAGTGCTTCCAGTTTCCTTTTTATATAAGTTGAAACAATGAATATAGAACAAAATGTTAATCTCTATCAAGAGCCTTATATTAATGTCTGTATTCAGGGCAAAGCATTTATTAAAAAGTACAGAAGAATGAAAAGCAATGTAGAGCCATTGGATTTTGGCAGTTCTTGTTCATTTATTTTTCTCTTCTGGGTATAGTTCAAGATGCTGCTGGACATTAAAAAAACAAGTTTTTTGTATTTGGCTTCCCAATTTTTTTATTTTACTAGACACTCTACTAAAGTTCTCCATAAAGTCTTTTATGACTAATGTCTTTTATACTGTCATACAGTATAGCTCTGCAGCTGTTTTCTTAAAGAGGTCAAGTGGAATAAACCCAGGGAAGATACAGAAGGACTGGTGAAAACAGGGGTGGAGGAATCACTGTGGATCTGATTCTGCTGGGAGAGGGGAGACAAAGTCCCCATATGCCATAATGCTTTGCTTTGCTTTTTCGGCAGTAGTCTGGGTTTCACTCTGTGAGCTTTTTGCAGCAAAAAGCATACCCATTTTGTCAGCAAACCTGATGGTACTTTGTACCCAGGATGTGGCCCGTAAGCCAACCTGACACGCAGGACAAAACTGCCTGCTGGTATGAATCACCACTGCTTCAATGGAGCTATGCTATCTCTCCAGCATTTTGTTAAATTTTCTCATTAGAGAAATTTGAGCTCTGTGCAAAAATTGAACTAGATATAACAAAGAGAAAGTTTTTAGTTTTGTAAAAGAATGTGAAATAGCACCACTTACGGTCCCATAAAGACTGCATCCATGCAAGAGGCCTGAATAAATGACTTAACTATTCCCTACCTCCTGAAAGGACAGGTTGGGCACATGCTGGCCTCTCCCCTTATCCCAGCCTCCTTTCAATGAGATGGAAGTCCAGGCATGGTAGGTGTGGCATACAGACCAGCCAGCTCCCTAGCCCAGACACCTGAGGGAAATCAGGAAGCACTGTAGAGCAAATCTTGCCAATGGTTTAGACTTATCCTTAACGAACCTACTCTCTGATATAGTTTGAAGAAACATGCAGACTCACTGCAAGTTGGGTGCACCAGGTGTGCCAAGAGATCACAATAAGAAATTAATGTACTATCTATCTGCTAAGTTGCTTATTATCAACATCTCACAGCATTTGTGGGTTAGTTCTTGTTTGCTGTTCATTTGTCGATTAATGGTACAAAAGCAAATAAATGCTCAGTCTGACCAGACATCTTCAGCCAGTTATGCGTAATCCATACAAGGCCGCATAAAGTCAGGAGGAACATGCAAAACAAATAAAGGAACAAAGGCACATCTGGAAAACAGAAAGTGTATCCAAATGCTAAAATGCAAGACACTGCCCAATAAAGTGTACCCACTGAATAAAATATCAAATTACAGAGCAAGTAAGCAGCTGGAGTTTTTTTGGTTGGTTGTTTTTTCTTTTTTATTATGAAAAATAAACCTTACCAGAGAGATAAAACATTTTTCTCTAATTGCTGGTACACATGCACTAGCACAATGAAACAAGACAGATGACATGCACCAACACCTGAACTAATTAGATCGCAGTGGAATACGTGAAAATAGCATGTATGTTATTTTAGATGCTCAGTGTAGGTTCAGACTTAACACGCACACATGTGCATACACAAACACAGAAGAAAATAAATTAGCAAGTTATTTGAAATGGGATTCCTTATCTGTGAAAGTGTGCTGTCTGCATTTGCCTACTAACGGGTTTGATTCACATAATTAGTTACAGTTCTTTACATTTCTGGTCGTAGAGCATTACTGATTTAAGGAGAACAAACAGGGCAAAACTGAAACAACAGAGAAGAACTTCCCTATGTAATAACTGGCTTTGCTCACTATGAAATGTTTTCTCCATATAAACTACTCTGCTTTACACAACCTGCAGCACAGATTCCAGAAAACATTTTGTTGCAAATTCCCATTTTCTATTCTTCATTTTCTGGTTAATATTGCAAAGAATTTACCTACAGGCCAGCAGTTTCTGAGAGTTTTCTGTAAGGCTCTCTTTTTTGTTCTTTCTGGACTCATTTTACAGCAGTTTCATATGCCAAGCACAATAAGGACTCATTCTTTATTGTCTTTCAAAGTCACTATAAATAATAAGAATCATAAATACAATCATAAGTGTAACCCAAGTCAGTAAGCACAGTAACTGTGGTGCCTTGCTGAAGTGTCTGTCAATAGACATATTTCTCAGGTTTAAAGCCTATTCAAAAGGCAAATGCTGAAAAATATCCTATATTTGGCAGTTCAGATAATAATTCAATTTTCTGATTCTCCCTCTGGCACTTGTGGAGTTGATTTTGAGTCTCTCCAGTTAAAGCTTACTCGTTTTTATATCACCATCCAAATGATCAAAGCTGGAGGAAAAGCTTTTAGTCCTACAGAGGATAAGGGAGATCGTATTTTATCTGACTCTTCATGATGGGACTCCATGCTCAAACTGATCTAATTTACTCAGATATAGAAAGAAGGAAAATATCTCAGAATCAGAGCTAAGAAGCTGCTGGCATCACTGGAAAAGAGGAAAGTTAAGTATGAACAGGGAAAAAAAAACTTATATATGTATTTATTTATATTGTCTCTTTGACATTTCATAAGAATATGCTCCTAATGGGAAACATTTGAGCACAGAAAATATTCTACTTTTCTCAAAAGACTGGGGCAAACTGAAGTGGGATTTAATAGTGCTTAGCTCTGGGAGGTTTTTTTCTAAACCTCAAAATTGTTAAGGGAATTTTCTGAAAGTGGAAATAGAGAGTTCAGATGTCATTTGGAAATTTTTTTTTTAAAATATTCCATTATAATTTACCAAGAAAGATCAAAAAACCTTTATGATATCAGATGGTATTAATTTCACAGATTCACCAAGCGGTAGCTGTTAGAAGGCATCTCTGGAGATCACCTAGTCCAACTCCACTGCTAAAACAGGATCACCAGGAGCACCTACAGCAGGTTGCACAGGATTGTGTCCAGGGAGATTTTGAATATTTCCAGAGAAGGAGTCTCCACAACCTCATTGGGCAGTCTGTTCCAGTGCTCGGTCACCCTAAAAGTCAAGAAGTCTTTCTTCATATTCCAATAGAACCTCCTGTGTTCCAGTTTGTGACCATTGCCCCTTGTCCTGTCACTGGGCACCATACACCACAAAAGAGTCTGGCCCCACCCTCTTGACACCCACTGCTTAGATATTCATAAGCATTCATAAGACCTACTCTCAGTTTTGTCTTCTCCAGGCTAAACAGACCCAGCACTCTCAGCGTTTCCTCATATGAGAGACACTCCTGTCCCCTCACCATCTTTGTTGCCCTCTTTTGGACTCTCTCCAGTAGTTCCCAGCCTTTCTTGACCTGGGGAGCCCAGAACTGGAAACAATGTTCCAGATGTGGCCTCATCAGGGCAGAGTAGAGGGGGAAGATAACCTCCCTTGACCTGCTGGCCACACTCTTCTTGATTCACCCCAGGATACCATTGGCCTTCTTGGTCACAAGGGCACATTGCTGGCTCATGGATAACTTGCTGTCCACCAAAACTCCCAGGTCCTTCTCCACAGAGCTGCTTCCCAGCAGGTCAATTCTTAAACTTGACTGGTGCTTGGGGTTGTTCCTCATGAGGTGCAAGGACTTGCCGTTTTTAAACTTCATTAGGGTTCTCTCCGCCCAACTCTCCAGCCTGTCCAGATCTCGCTGAATGGCAGCACAGCCTCCTGGTGTGTCGGCCACTGCTCCCAGTTTTGCATCATCAGCAAACTTGCTGAGGATACACTCTGTCCCCTTGTCCAGGTTGTTGAGGAGTATGTTGAATAAGACCAAACCTAGTACTGACCCCTGGGGCACACCACTAGCTACAGGCCTCCAACTAGACTCTGCTCCACTTATCACAACCCTCCGGGCCCTGCCTTTCAACCAGTTCTCAATCCACCTCACTGTCCACTCATCCAACCCACACTTCCTAAGCTTACTTTATGAGGATGTTATGAGAGATGGTGTCATAAGCCTTGCTGAAGTCAAGGTAAACAACATCCACTGCTCTCCCCTCATGCACCCAGCCGGTCATGCCATCACAGAAAGTGATCAGATTGGTCAGACATGATTTCCCCTTGGTGAATCCATGTTGACCACTTCCGATAACCCTCTTCTACTCCACATGCTTATTGATAATCCCCAGAATAAACTGGGGGTTTCTAGGGATGGAGGTGAGGCTGACTGACCTGTAGTTTCCTGGGTTCTCCTTCTTGCCCTTTTTGAAGACCGGAGTGACACTGGCTTTCCTCCAGTCCTCAGGCACCTTTCCTGTTTTCCATGACCTTTTGAAGATGATTGAGAGCGGCCTAGCAATAACATCTGACAGCTCCCAGAATTTGAACACGAGCACATAGTTCCTTATGAGCAGTACTAAGTATATCACATGCACCCTTCTCATCATGTCTACGCAGACAGGTTTTTTTCATTGCAGAAGGTCATCAGATCGGAAAAGCAGGAATTTCTGTTAGTATATCTGAGTTGACTGTTTAAAATTATCATAGAATCACTAAATCATAAAATCACAGAATCATAAAATCGCTTTGTTTGGGAAAGACCTTTAACATCATCAAGTCCAACTGTTAACGTAGCACTGCCAAGTCCACCACTAAACCATGTTCCTAAGCACCACATCTACACGTCTTTTAAATATCGCCAGGAATGGTGAATCAACCACTTCCCTGGGCAGCCTATTCCAATGATTGATATCCCTTTCAGAGAACTTTTTCCTAATATTCAAGCTAAACCTCACCTGGCACAATTTGAGGCCATTTCCTCTTCTCCTATTGCTTGTTACTTGGCAGAAAAGACCAACACCCACCTGGCTGCAACCTCCTTTCAGGTAGCTGTAGAGAGTGATAAGGTCTCCCCTCAGTCTCCTTTTCTCTAGACTGAAAGAAGTCTTCCTGTCCTTCATGGGTTTGGAAATTAATTTTGTGAAAATGTGCGTTATGATCTTTCCAGAAACTTAGGCTGACTGTCCTTTATTTCACCCCAAAATGTCTGAGCAGTGCTTACAACCACCTCTTTGCTGGTCCTTGTTTCCACCTCCTATATTCTCCCATTTTCCTCTTGAATTCAGAAGCCTCTGTCAAAATCCCCAGTCCTTCTCCACAATGGGATGATTTCTTCTGAACCTTCAAATAAGTTTTTCTCAAAAAACAAATAGCTCTCAGTATTGCTCCCCTTCGGTCAGCTTCCCCCAGGGATTCCGTCTAGCAGCATTCAGAATAGCCAAGTTCAACATGCCACAGCTGAGGACCCTAACTCTGCTATTCACTTGCCCTGTTTTCCTCTGAGTCCCGAACTCCATAATTTTCTGGTTGCCACAGCCCACCTTGCCATGTCAGGTTCGTGACCACCTGAGTATCCTAAATGTGTGTAAGTCTACACGACCTGAGAACATGGATTCCAGAGTCCTGAGGGAATTTACTGATACAGTTGCCAAGCTACAGTCCATGATATTTTAAAAGTCATGGCAGACAGAGAGTAGTGGTTAAAGGTTCAACATCCAGATGAAGGTCACTGATGAGTGATATCTCTCAGGAGTCTGTACTGTTTGATATCTTCATCAATGACAGTGGGATCGAGCGTAGTCTCAGCAAGGCGACACCAAGTTGAGTGGTACAGCTGACATGTCTGCGGGACTGAATGCCATCAAGAGAGATCTGGAAAAGCTTGAGAAGTGGGCCCATTTGAACCTCATGAGGTTCAACAAGGCCAAATACCAAATCCTGCACATGGGGCGGTGCAATCCTAAGCACAAACACAGGCTGGGAGATGAAGTTATTGATAGCAGCCCTGCGGAGGAGGACTTGGGGGTACTGGTTAATGAAAAGCTGGACATGAGCCAGCAATGTGCACTCACAGCCCAGAAAGCCAACTGTATCTTGGACTGCATCAAAAGAAGCGTGGCCAGCAAGTTGAGGGAGATGATTCTCTCCCTTTATTCTGCTCTGGTGAGACACCACCTGTAGTACTGTGTCCAGTTCTGGAGTCCTCAGTTCAAGAAAGAATGGACCTGCTGGAGCAAGTCCAGAGCAGGGCCACGAAAATGGTCAGAGGTATGGAGCACCTCTCCTATGAAGAAAGGCTGAAAGAGCTGGGGTTGTTCAGCCTGGAGAAGAAAAGGCTCCAGGGAGACCTTATTGCAGCCTTTCATTACTTAAAGGGAGCTTATGAGAAAGATGAGAAAAGACTTTTTAGTACAGACTGTTACGATAAGACAAAGAGTAATGGACTTAAACTATAAGAGGGGAGATTTAGATTAGATACAGGGAAGAAATCTTTTATAATGAGGGCAGTGAAACACTGGAACAGGTTTCCCAGAGAGGTCGTATATGCCCCTTCCCTGGAAACATTCAAGGTCAAATTAGACAAGACTCTGAGCAAGGTGATCTAGTTGAAGATGTCCTTGTCCATTGCAAGGGTGGTGGACTAGATGACTTTTAAAGTTCCTTTCCAACCCAAACTATTCTATGATTCAGTGATTTTATTATTCTACAATTTGTCATTCTTCCCTGTTTGTAAGCACTAGACAAACAGACTGTAATTCCTGCATTTTCATTAGGAATGCAATTTAAAAACTTCTTGGATTGCTGCACAAACCCATGCTGCACTCTCGGAAGATGGCTGTGCAGGCGTCACCTCCCATGAAGACTGGCACCCATGGTAAGGACCCTTCCACTGATTCTTGGTAGGAACTCAAACCCACTTCAGGCAGTTTGTAGCATATCTTAGTGATGCTATCACTGAAATTGCTTCCCTCTGACCTTGGTCAGTTCTGGACAGACATGTCACCAGTTTGGCAATGGAGCTCAGTGCAGTCAAGTCATGCCTTTTCCACAGAGCACAATTCCTCTTCCTCTCAACTCTTTCAAAAAACTTGCACCCACCAAGAACTGTGCTCCACTCAAGTGTGCCAGGTCTCCATGGCTCCCACCACATCATAAATCTGAGACTGCACAGCTGGGGAGTCTAGGGTACTTCTGCCTCAGCAAACCTAGTATAAAGCTCTCCTCTGTAGGCTTGCAAGTCTATTTACAAAGGTAGTCTTCCCTTTCTTTGTCAACAGATATCCTTCTTTTCCTACAACTCTTCACCAAAGAGAACATGGTGATCAGAGGATCTGAAGCTTCAGTAGCAAGGTTAGATGCACAGGATTCACATGCCCATATTCAGAGCTTTGCCCTTGCCCAGCAGGCTGAGGAAAAAAAACACTTGGAACATTCTCCCTTCTCCTAACACCCCTCCAGATCTCACCTGATCTATTGGAAGTACATCACTACTGCCACCTGTTATAGAATCATAGAATCATTAAGGTTGGAAGAGATCTCAAGGATCATCTAGTCCAACCGTCCCCCCACCACCTATTACCCACTAAACCATGTCCTTCAGTACCACGTCTAACCTTTCTTTAAACACCTGCAGGGATGGTGACTCAACCACCTCCCTGGGCAACCCGTTCCAATGCCATTTCATTCATCATCTTAATTGTTTCTTACATGCTTATGTTGAAGATATCTTCTATTTGTTGGGAAGTTCTGGCTTTATCAATTCTTATGAAAACTTTCTCACCTTCCTCATTTAATAAAAATTATCGTAAGAGCTGGATGCTAAAGACATGAAGCAGATCCAGACTAATCAACTGCAGTGCAAGCTTCCTCAGCGTGCCTAAATCCTGTTCTGGAGAGAACATTTTCATGATCAAGAGCATGGCTTAACTTCCATATCCAGCTAATCACTGTCTTCCCTGCTACAAGTATGGTCAATGATGAGGGCTTTTTCTTAGAGATTGCAACTTAACGGGTTAAAGATTTCAGAACTTAACATCTCCCGAACACTCCTGGTTCAGATACACATCAANGCACAGCTTTCCAGCCACCCCGACCCCAGCCTGTAGCGCTGCCTGGGGTTGTTGTGGCCAAAGTGCAGGACCTGGCACTTTGCCACATTGAACCTCATCCCTTTAGCCTCTGCCCAGCAACCCAACCTGTCCAGGTCCCTCTGCAGAGCCATCCTACCCTCCGGCAGATCAACACTTCCCCCCAGCTTGGTGTCATCTGCAAACTTACTGAGTGTGCACGCAATTCCCGCATCCAAATCATGAACAAAGATGTTGAAGAGAATGGGCCCCAGCACTGACCCCTGGGAAACACCACTTTGTCCTTCCATTAGTGCTCACGTGGATGACCAGCAAGGCGCAACCACCCAAGGCTATATGAGCCTTGTAGTCTCTGCAGCATCATGGAACCAGACCCCAGGCCAGCAGTAACTCCTCCTGGACAACAGGTCTGGCCCATGAACGGGAGCCTCTGTCCCACAGAGAAGAGCCTCATCAGTGACTCCTCTTAACACTGCTCAGTCCAACAGCCTCTGTGGTCCGCTCTGAAATCTTGTCCTGACAGAATGCATTCCTCTTCCTAATGCCAGGGCCCTAAGCACATTTGCTGCAAGAACAGCTGCAGGTGGGGATGGAGCCATTCCTTCCTCACAGACCTCACAAGCTTCCATTTTCCCTCTCTTCTGGAAGTTCATGTCCCCTTTCTTCTCCTGTGTTCCACCTTCCTTCTTGCCTCTGTGCTGCTTTCACTCTTAGCTAAGATCCCTCTCCACGTCTCTTCATCCTACCTGATGCCACAAAGCCTCTTCACCTCTTCCTGCAGCTTCTTCCTCTTTGGGTGGAAGGTGAAATTGCCGCATGAAAAATGGATGAGCGTTCATCAGAATGAGGGTGGAGCTGGTGGTAACTCCCTTAAAATTATATCTGTTACAGTATTTAACACCATTTCAGAAGAGTGCTGTTCCTGTTTGGAAAGCCTTATAAAAACTATGTAAAACAAACAAAAAACTCCAATCCACTATTTAATATTTTGCTAGCTTCACAATTTTAAAACCGGTGAATGCAGAGGTGCATTCACCAGATTCAGTGCAAACACTAAAACTACCTAATATGACTTCTGATTTGAAAACACGGTATGTGTATTACTTGTCTATAGGATGATAATTGACAAGGAAGATGAACTTCACATTTCAGCCAGTAAGAATATTTTTTAAAATGAAATGGTACAATAGCTGAGTAATTTGGATTTTATTTTTTTAAGTTTTACCTCTCTCCATCTTTTAATTCCCATATTTGTTTATAGTAGCATCTTAAATCCAGAGTAGGTGGAACAGGATTAGATATTGAAGAGATTATGAAAATTAAAATCTAGATTTGCATATTGTTATTTCTTTTTAAAAAATTTTTCTGAGCTTATAAAATACATTTTTCAACTTCACAGTAGGATCTCGCAAACACAAGTCATCCACAGACATTCACAATACAAGATACAAGTAAAGAGAGGAAAGGAAAAAAGAAGGATTCCTTTGAGTTTTTAAGAGTTGTTGGAAAATGGCATGCCATTACGAAGAGAAGGCTTTTTAAACCGACTGTTCCATCTACAAATCAAGGACAACAGTTCCTAAGTACCAGCCGCAGTGCAAGGAAGGAGCAACAACATTAATATCAGTGGGATAATCTTGACAGTTTTTTTGTACAAGACATGAGAAACAAATCTCAAAAGTTCAAAAAATAGTGCTCATAAATTAAATTTTCAGAGATTCTATTTTGTTTCTTCTATGTAGTCACCAATAGAAGCCTGAGTAAATGTACCTGAGTGGGTTACTAAATGGGGAATATTTAGAATGACCAAAAGTCATGTGCTATTATTGCTCTTAGCTGCTGTACCTTGTTTACTTGTTTTTCCCCAATATCTTGTCTTGGATGAATAGAAAGGGAAAGTTAAATAGATATTTTTAATCTTTTTTTAATAGCCTGATACTTATATGTAAGATAATTAGTCTTTCTTTTTCATGTTTTATAATGCAAAAAGAACTATTAATATTTAGAAAATAGTGGATCTTAAATTATTGGTTATTTCCTGTCCAGGTACTATTGACATTAATACTTGACATTACATTAATTCCCATCATAATAAGATATTACAGCAATATATGCAAGAAATATAATCACACTAAGATGGAACTGGCAAAAACCCAAGGAATTCCTTCACAGAGTCCAGAAAAAAGTTATGAAAAAGAGTGGTTCAGCTTCTCAACTTCTCAGTTATGGAGTGCTGTATGTAGTAAATTTTATCAAGGGATATTAAAAAAAAAAATAATCTGTGTACAGCCAAACCTAACTGTTCAGGTAATAGAGCTAACAAGTAGCTTCACTACATTTGATGGTGGTGTTTCCAGAAACAGGATCCTAAAGTACAAATTAGTTTGAAGACCTAAGAGAAGTGCATGTTTTGTCTAAATGGGAGCAGAATACAGAGGTATTTTCAAAATCCACCATTAATCTGTTTACAGGTACCGAAATGTAATAAATAGCCAGGTAGAAACTGTCACAACTCATTTGCTGTGTCATTTTCACCAACCAATCCTCTGTGCTTGAGCAATGGCATTCTATTGTCAGTGTACTTGCTCATTCATATGGGCTTTTGCCACCCAGGCTACATTTGTACAGTGTGTATGTGAAGTTATAAACTTTTGTAAAACTCTAGGGAACACTGATTTCTTCAAAACAGTGCAGAATCACCAGCTGTCCTCATTAGATACCTCAAGGCTCAGGACATCACTCTTCACTCGCAAAGAATGAAACAGCTTTATAGCTGAATATCCAGAAAATTCATCTAAAGTTTTAGGACCGTGAACTCAACTTCTAACTCCCAAGCATTACAAAGCTTACAATGTATAAAACTGGCTTGAATGGAGAGGCTGCTTTAGCAGAAGTCTAAGTGTTATAAATGCCACCACTCTGTCACAAGACTAATGGACAATTCTTTTACCTCTTCTTCATTAACAAAAATTCAAACAAAGAAAACACAGATTTCTCAAACCACATTCTATCCCACAGTTCTCTACTGCACATATCTCTGTGCAGAGGAAGCAAGAACAAGCTACACATGATCTTGGCAGAACTTTATGAAAAATTGGAATATTCATGAAGATTCAATGTATAAAGAGTAGAGTATTGAGAATAGGGGAGAATACACTTTCCTAAGGTATATCTTACCATCTCTAATATAAAGTGAAAACCAAACAATATAAAAATATTTGAAATAAAACCAGTAAGATGTACCATAAAGGTTATAACAGGTCCACAGGCCTGTTCTTCAAAGAGAAGACATACTTTGATTTTCTGTTAGGAAGAAGAAGAACAATGGCCGTTACTAGCATTTTCATCCTGTTCTTTTTGCAGAATCTATATTTCTAGAGAGGAAAGAGTTGTTAACTCTAGTTAGTGCTACCTCATCTCTCTTTTTTCCTCACCTTGCAAAAGTGGTTCTTCTCCATGCTGTCAGGCCAAGTGACAGAAGAGAAAAAAAGTACCTAAGCTTGTGTGGAGGGGGAATGTACAGGCTCGTATGGATTGGAAACTGCCAGACACATACTCCCTTAATGGACTGGAAATTGTGTGAAAGTATCTTTTCACAGCAAGAGGCCAAACCATTTGGAGCAGGAACTAAAAGCAAGTTGCCAGCCAGGAGCACGGATCCGCAGAGCCACAGAGCAATGGCACAACCCTATAAAGAGTCACCAATCTCTAGTGCATCTGAAACTTGGCAAAGAGATCTATTTCTCTTTACAACCTGAGTGAACAAGGGGGTTTTTTTTCGGTTGTGCAAATAATCAGATTCTTCTCTTGTGTGGGTGATAAGAGACAAGCTTAAGTCTGTGCACACCAGGGGAGTTTTCATTAGTCCTAGCCTGAGATCCTGTAGAAGTGACCAAAGGTACCATCTGCTTCACAGGTGGTTTGTTATCCAAATCAGATTACAGCAATGAAGACCACAGAATTACTGACAACAGAACAGCAGTGAGGGAAAAAAAAAACGTTTTGCCAAAGAAAGTGTTCTAACACTTCAAGGATCTCATGTTGCTGGTCACTTCAGCAAAATACTAGTCAACAAAAAAATAAAAAAAATAAATAAAGTAATAACAGATTCCAGTGTCAGATGTCCCATCATGTCCTTGAAAGGCAAGAGACATGCTGCTTGCATTTCACAGATTTTTTGAGAATAGGCCCACACATTGTTCGCTGGTATGAAGGCCCACCTGCAGACCATACAGATGCTCTAACTTTCCCAGAGAAAGTAAGTGTCATGATTTAGCCTCAACTGACAGCTGAGCACCATGCGGCTGCTCACTCACTCCTCTCTACCCCACCCCTACCCCCACCCCTCTCCTGTGGGATGAGGAGGAGAATCAGAAGAAAAAGGTAAAACTTTAGGTAGAAGTAAAATCTGTAGGTTGGGGTAAGGACAGTTTACTGGGACAGAAAAGGAAGAGGAAAACAACAATACTTATAAATGAGTATACAAAGTGGGTGACACGCAGTGCAATTTGCTCACTGCCCAGAACCTGATGCCTGGCCCATCCTGGAGCAGTGTCTCCTCCCCAGCCAGCTCTCACCTTTATATTCATGACATCATATGGTATGGAATAGCCCTTTGGCTAGTTTGGGTTGGCTGTCCTAGCTGTGTCGCCTCCCAGTTTCTTGTGAAAATTAACTCTATCCTAAATGAAAACCAGGACACATCTGCAGAAGTATTTATAATAAACCTATTGTTCTGTAAAAGTCTGAGTAATTTTGAGAGGATTTTTGCTTCTTCAAATCTATCCTAGGTGAAAACCAGGACAGTAAGACAAAGAACAGTGTTACATTGAAGCCAAAGAACGTATATATATATTTTCAGGAAAGTACCCAGGGACTAGACTCCCAAGGTGACTGCTACAACCATGTTTAATGTTCTGTGCCCTCCTTCCATCCTGTTTTCTGCACCAGGAAGCCACCTGCATTCCCTACTCTCATCTTACATGAAGCCATCCACAAGAGACCACCCATTCCGCTCTTTCCCTTTAAGGACACCTGGTTGAATCTATCACCACCAACACTGGCTCAAGATTTCTCACTGTGCACACATCTCACTGCCTTGCAACATTCATCAGTACCCTGAATCCAGTCCCAGGGAGCATCCATGCTCTCCACTTCTTCAATCTGCACTCATTCGGTCTTTATTGTTGCAGCCCACAGTTTCTCAGTCTGAATCTTCCTTCCTTCCATCCAGCACAGCCAATGCATTCTGACTCTGGAATAGTTGCTGGACAGAGTCTGTGCTCTGCCAATAGCCTGGGTTCTCCCCAGGGCAAACAATCTTCTCTGTAGCTGAGCAGTCAGGATTTACTCAGCAGCTCACTGCAGATACTATCACCCTGGTGGGGGACCTGTAATGTACTTAATTAAGTGTATTACCTGTGTTAGCTTTTAGTACTTCTCACACAAGTCCTTCTGGCCTTTCTTGTGGCCTGTCTAAAGCTGGTACTAAGGAAACTGTAGCAGGCAGAAAGAGAAAATGAACACAAAATTCACATCAAAACATTGCAATGGCTTTGTTTTAGAAACACTTTTAACAGTCACTACAGAGAAAGAAACCAAGCTGTAACAGTTACAGGGTCCAGCTACCCCCTAATCTCCACAGATGACATCAACTCTGATGGTCTAAGAGGTCACACATTCTTCTTGGCTTTTCTACATGGCTTTGAATAGAGTCTAGGTACTCCATTCAAGTCAGTGGTTTTCTTGACACACACATTGTGTGCACACATGTGGACATGGGTGTGTGCAAGCAGGCATACAGTAAAATGTGAAACTAGTAAGTTTCACATTTTTATGAATACCACCAAAACCCAAAATCTTATAAAGAAAACTAAATTCAGTAAGCCTGAATTAAACTGGAAAGATGCTTAAACAAGTTAATTACATTTGTTTAATTTTAATTCTCTTTCAGAATTGTGTTTCTATATGAAGCTGAAACTTAATTTCAACATTCTCTTGCTTGACTTATTTAAAATATGGTGAGTCTTAAAGTAAGGAATGAATAATGAACGGAGATCAATCTAATGACTACTATCATACCTTTGGGAAGACGTCTTTTAGATAACTGTTAATTTTTGCAGATTCTGTTTTTAAAAAGTGCTTAAAAATCACAGTTCAATGATTTTAAGTATAACTGCCTTCCACACATCCAGTTTTTTCAAATGTCCTCCTATCTCTTCCTGGAGGTGAAGGGCTTATATTTTCATGCTGTAAAGTTGAACAGTCTGTTAGCAATGGTGGAGATAGTCAGCTATTTCTCAGATAGCCAGCAACATGCCCTGAATTTTATTAACATGCCAATGAAAAGGTACGTCCCTCTTCTGGGGAAATGAGACCAGTCTGCTGATATGATAAATGCGGCTCTTGGAGCCTAACCTCTTTCACACAGATGTCAGCACAGTAGCCTAATTTTCTGGTCAAAATAAAATCTCCCTTTCATAATGGAAAATTTTGTCGGGTTGGGGAACCATGACATTGCACACTAGATTTTACAGCAGCAAGCCCAGCATGCCAATGGTCTGTTGAAGGAAAAACAAATAGCCATTGAATTTAATAATCATAACCATCTGGAGTTCAGACATTAACTATAAAATGAAATTAAGATATATAGCAAAGAAGAGTGAATTACACTGAAGACTAAAACAAGAGCAGACCGTATATGGGCAGGGATTGATACAGTTAATCAAAGCAAAACCTCTCCATTTGGATAGCAAGTTATATCAAGTAAGGCATCTGTTTCCTGCATGTTAGCCTATAATGTCAGAAGAGCGTTAATCCAAATGACCAATTATTGTCAAAGAGATCAGTTTCAGAAACATTTACTTTTCAGTGTTCATTGAGTTTCTTTTCACATTCCATTATCAAAATCCTTCCTCCAGCTGAGGAAACACCAAGTCGGTGCTCCTTCCATGTACTCAGAGTAGGATTATGTTTAAAGCAGCAGCTGAGTGCAAACTAACACAGAAGTCTGGCGCTCTGCATACATCATCTTTATTTTTTTATTTATTCAGAGTCATTGACTGAGTTTCTGTCCAATATCAGATTTCCTCCTTTTAACTCAGAAGTTCTTTCTCTAATACAGGAATTCAGCCTTCAATGAACTGTCTAAGTGCTTTTCTCAAAGGAAATGTCATAAGAAACACTTTGTGCTTGTGATTTATAGACTACACACAAAGTTCATAGTACCTCTTATTAAACTTTGTTACTTGTACAGCAGTACAAAGCCTGATAGATTCACTTATTTGTATTTACTTGTGATCTAGATAGGATTGCATCCCCAGAGTTTAACTACACTTCTTGGATTCAGTAGAATGAAAGGCCTTATCGATCTGGAAACCTGTGCATTCTCAAAACCTACAGTGCTTCCAGGGAAAGCCACGAACATGTAGAGCTGCAGAAAAAGATCTACAAAGGTCATAGCATAAGCACAGAAGGAAGAGTTACTTTCTGCAAAACATTAGATGCTGAATTACAAGTATATAAGGGTTTAAAAATGTCAGAAAAATTACTGAAAGTTAGACCTTTAAGTCCTAAAGTTCTTCATTACAGTAGCCCATGCTGCAGTATATAATGAAATCCGTAAATAACAATGGACAAGATAGACAAAACTACCTTAAAGCAAGACAGTGAATCTTAGTTTTATTAGTTTTATTAGTTTTATTCTTAGCTTCTCAGAGAGTGTCTGTGGCTTGGATGGCTACAAACATGGGGAAAAAGTGCATGTGTTGAGGAGGAGTCTCGTCTTTCTTTTTTTAACTTTTCCCGAACGGAGTAAGAATATTTCCATTTGCAAGAAAAAGCCTGCCAATTACAATCTGTGTAATACAGAGGCAAAGAAATTCTGTAGGAAAGTCCAAGCCAGGACAGAGCTCAGCACGATATGACTGTATCATTAAAGTCATAGGTCTGTTATAGTTTGAATTAGAGATGAAAACTAAGTACCTTAATCTGAATTCTTGAAGTCAATCTGACTTTCATGTGAGAAAAGACATAATATTGTTCTCTGAAGAAGAAGCCAAATTTCTCATTAGACTCATGGTACATAACCAGTTAATTTTGTTTGAAATTTGTATCCATAACCTTTTGATCTTCAATAACTATACTTAGTCACTTTTATAATATTTTAAACTTTTTTTAAAAAAATCAGATTTAAATTTTTGCCAGTGGAGAAGAAATGCAGACTATGAAACCTCTGGGACTACAGTCATATCCAAGGCTAAATCTTTAAGTCAAACCATTGTTTCTTAAAGTCGTCAACAATTCTGCTATTAATTTTAGTTGGACTGAAATTAGCATCCACAATAATCAGGATAAGAAGGAACTTAAGTAAATCTACTCTTTCCCTTGTCTTCTGAATATGTCAGCATACATCTAGGCAGCACAAGACACTCTAGCAGATACAGACATCTGAGCTAGATTAAGTAGTAAATACCAAATAGCCACTTTAGTCATCTAGCCCTATTGCATTAACAAGCTCTACCACCCTGCAGTAGTCTTTTGTATTCCCCAGAGCCTGAAGATTTACTCTCAGCTACATGACTGGAGATCAGAACTGATGGTATTCACTTATTTTCTGCCACCTTTGCAGCCCATTTCCCAAGAACAAAATGCTGGAAAACTCCCACTGCCTCCATGTGCAACACAGTTTTGCAGGACAGTCTGTCTTCTCACCTGGCTCGAAAGACCTCATCTCAAATGTCAGTTTTAAGCCTGATGTTTCAGGCATTTAAAACTAATTATGTTAGTAGGATATGACACGATTAACATAACATAGCAAACAACATAATTAATAGTATAACCGAGGTTTGTAAGAAGTAACGATACTTTTTTTCGGGAGGGAAGGGGGATTTATATTTTGGAAAAAGGTTAAAACAAGCTTTTGTTAGAACCAATAAAGAGATTTTAAGAACTTTCCATCTTATATGACCAGACCACATTAAAAGGACGACTAATATATATTTGAAGATAAAGGACTAAAGGATTTTCAGACACACAGTCCTTCCTGAAGATGAAGAACATGTGGAAAGGTCTTTACCTTTTTTTTTTTTCAACTTCATTAATTGATCAAATAGAAGTGATTGACCCTTCTTCAAAATCACAATTTAAATGCATTTGAAAATATTTTTTTGTGTTATAAAAATAATAGCTGCAGGTAGCAAAAATTAGAGATTCAAACAAATTATATGAGAGATTTTAAATGTGTAATAAACTTCTTTATCTTAAATTAAGCATTCTCTTTGAATTTTGTGAGCAAGAAAATCCATGCAGTTTATAGATCAACCCTAGTCCAACGTACAGTATAATAGAATTCTTTTCTCATTTTCTTTTGATTTTCACTTGAGAACTATTATTAAACTTGACAAAGATGTAATCAAAACGAAACCAAAATCATAATTCTACAGTAGGCCAAATAAAACAATAACAAAAGTACAATGACATGATTTCTTCCATAGGGAATACATTATCACAGATATTTTTAAATGTGTTTGGGTTATGTATTTCTTCAAGTTTTCTAGTTATTTCCTCCTTTCAGGAGTTACCATTTCTTAACAAAGCAGATATATGTGGTTTGTGTTTTTTAAATCAAGGAAGATAAAATGAAGCTCTCAGAAGCCTAAAACTTGACAACCAGACTTAACAGAATTCACAGCACTCCAAAAGTGGCATTTGTGTTATCTGAACGAAAAAGAGATGATGCATATTAAATAGAAATAGTTCAAGATTTACACATCAACAGTAGTTAATAAAATGCAATATATTAATATGATGAATGTGCATGTATAATTTAAATTGATTAGAAAATTAAGATAGCAGTCTATTAAAGAGGTATAGGTTAGAAAATGACTGAGAAAACACAAACTAAATAAAAGTAAATGGACATAGATGGTATTTTAGGCTGTGATTTTTGTGGGATGCCTCTGCAGAATATGAGGGGGGCAGGTGTTACATATTTACATATGAGTTCCAGCTCAGTGTATTAAAAATATAAATAAGGTTTTTATTTATGAACATATAGCAATAGGACAAGAGCTTCAGCCTGTTATCTATATTTAGTACTTTCATGGAAAAAAAAATAATTTAGCTTTTAATGGTAAAGATATAGTAACATCTGCTTCTCAGTTTCTGCTAAAATCTGGCTATGGTCTTCCTGTTACAATTTTGAAGCAATTTAACATGAGCGAAACTAGTAAATTAAGAAGTGTTAAAACATAGCATTATCTGACATTCAACACCATTCTGCTCTTTTCCTCTTTCTTTTCAGCAAATAAAGCTTAATGTCACCACTTAGCCCCAAGACAAATCCTAAAACAGAGCACAGTTGTCAGCCCCTAAAAGTTCTCAGTATATCTCAGGGTTACTCCTACCAATTTTAATTTATAGTGACTTTGGAAAATTAATTGAATTACCCATGAGGATTCAAAAGTTCAAACATAAAACCCCTATCAAATTTTAGAACCTGTTAAGTGACTGAGGAGAAAATACATGGAACTTACTCATTTTCCAAGACCTAATGAGACAAAACAGGAGGAAATAATCAGTTATCAGAGGAAGAAAACTGAATTGTAGAAGAGGAAATATATTTAGGTGTCAAAAGGGTGAGATAATATAAGCTATCCAAAAATTTATTTTAACTTGTTAACAGCAATAGTCTAATGATCAAGGTACAATTATTTATTTCATTTTAATCTTTTATTTGTACAATTGTGGGGTGTAACATCTAATATTTTAGATTTGTCAGCTAATAGTTAGTAATGTAGAGTTATTCGGTGTCTAATGAATTATCTATGACTCTGGAATAAAATGCTTCATAGAGGAATAAAGGCATGGGATGATAGCAGAGGCTCTCCATCATCTATCAGCTATCATGGTCAACCAGAGAAGTCCCGGGTGACTGAAGGCTTGCTAATGTGACACCCATCCATAAGAAGGATCATAAAGAGGATCCAGGGAACTACAGACCTGTTAGCCTGACCTCAGTGCCAGGGAAGGTCATGGAGCAAGTCATCTTGAGGACAATCACGTGCCATGTCTGTGACAACCGGGAGATCAGGCCCAGCCAGCATGGAGTCGTGAAAGGTAAGTCCTGCCTGACCAACCTCATCTCTTTCTATGACCAGGTGACTCGCCTGGTGGATGAGGGAAAGGCTGTTGATGTAGTCTACCTAGACTTCAGCAAAGCCTTTGACACGGTCTCCTACAACATTCTCCTGGAGAAGCTGACGGCCCATGGCCTGGACAGGTACACTCTTCGCTGGGTTCAAAACTGGCTGGATGGCCGGGCCCAGAGAGTGGTGGTGAATGGAGTGAAGTCCAACAGGTCGTGACTGGTGTTCCCGAGGGGTTGGTGTTGGGGCCCATCCTCTTCAACATCTTTGTTGATGATTTGGATGAGGGAATTGAGTGCACCCTCAGTAAGTTTGCAGACGACACCAAGTTGGGGGGAAGTGTCGATCTGCCGGAGGGTAGGATGGCTCTGCAGAGGGACCTGGACAGG
>VWZZ01004225.1:0-14030 GCA_013399095.1 Psophia crepitans | reverse complement strand
GCCTCTTCTCACAGATAACTAGCAACAGGACAAGGAGGAATGGCTGCAAATTGCACCAGGGGAGGTTTAGGTTGGAGATTAGGAGAAATTTCTTCTCGGAAAGGGTGGTTGGGCATTGGAACGGTTTGCCCAGGGAGGTGGTGGAGTCACCGTCCCTGGGTGTGTTTAAAGAAAGGCTGGATGTGGTACTTAAGGACATGGTTTAGTGGGTAATGGGTGGTGGAGGACAGTTGGACTAGATGATCCTTGGGGTCTCTTCCAACCTTAATGATTCTATGATTCTATGATTCAAGGTCCACATGCACAGGAGATCCCTGGGCTATAAGCAACACACAGGTGGTCAACTACTGATTGTCAAAGTGGTGTGGTCTTGAGAGCTGGGTAAAACTAACAAAGAGAACAAAGTTCTGGGTTTACAAAGAGAACAAAGAACAAGTATCCAGTCTATGTAAAACACCCCATGTATAGGAAAATTGGTTGTAAAATGGACTAGTAGGCAAATTAAAAAGGTGCAAGGTGCAGTGTGTTCTGAAACATGCAAAAATGACAGCAGCCAGACCCAGACAGTTCGGCAAGAAACCATCAGCAGCACAATCCTCTCAGGAAAATACTTGGGTTGTGGATGCCTCACTGTAGATTTTCTCCCAGGATGAAACCGTCAATCTTAGGACCCAGAAGGGGAGTGAAAAGATGAGAAAAACACCGGAGAAAGGGGTAGATACTGGAAATTTTGAGATTATATATCTTTTTAATTGTGTATAATTTGCACTATAAGTGTTAACATCATTGTAACTGGAACAATAATCATTCTTTAATGAGATTGTTAAGATTCAATTAGACAACAGTAAATTATTGGCTCTGCAAAACCTGTGTGTTCCTTTTGTCAACAACTAGATTTCTAGTGCAACAAACTGGTAAAAATTCAAGCGACCTCTTCTGTAAGTTTGTTGCAACAGATTGGTAAGACACCTCTGGGAAGAGTAGGGAGATCATGTCAAATTATTGATCAGAAATGTCCTTCTTCTCTCACTCGCACCAAGTTACCATGTCTATGGGTGTGTTTCTGCAGTCATCTGGTTCTTCTGCAGGGGTTGGTGATTGGCACTTTTCATGAGGATATACAAGCAGACATGTGAAGCTTGTAGACATCATGCTTACGCAGTATGAGCATCACCATGCCAGAAACAGCTCTCATTAGTTAGCTATAGCATAAATAAGGGAAGATCAAGGAGCAAGCTTAAGCCCCCAACTCTCAACTGTCAGCATAAGTATTAGTTCAGCTCAGCAGAAGAGAATCAGTAAGTCAAAGCAGTTTGTTTTGAGTTCACTCTGTCTAAACTACATAAGGTTTGAAACCTTATTTTAGGCTGTTTCAAAGCTACTCAAAAAAAGCTAAGTGTTCTGCAGGTTACAGCAGTGGAGGAGTACCAGCAACACACGTTTTTTAATACTCCCGCCTGAAACAATATAGATCATATTTATGATTCATGCTGCTGAACAAGGAACAAATTTTCATTTTCTAACTTTGGTTCTTAGTGCCTTACTGTCCCATAGCAAACCAACAGATACTTTCATTAATTCAAAGAGAAGAAAAACATGCAAAAGTTCTCCAAATATCAGAAGTCCTTCAGAGCCGTAACATGCTTTATTTGCAAAACAAAAAAGTCTTCCAAACTGTAGGAGTGTTGATATTCAGGCTCCCAAACACAGGTTTGTTAAGTTCAGGTTAAAATTTCTTGGATTTTCTTTTTATATTAACTGTTTGAATACTATTTTTCAGTCTAAGACCAGAGACTTAGAAACACTCTTAGACAAATTCTCCCATACCATAAAACTACTCAGGAAAAACAAAAAAACCTAACAACAAAAAAAAGCAAAACTTTTTATTTATTTGCTTATTAGAGTGATAAAAGAAGGGTCAACTTTTTTTTAATATTTATTTTTAGAAGAATTCCTTATTACTGATTTACTAATGGGACTATTTTAATTTGTAAAATACTAAATTATGGTTAGAGACAAAACCAAGTTTTAATCAACAGTGAGAAAAAAAATCAGACATAGGGAATTATTGTGTGATCAACCATTTAAAAAAAAAACAAAGACCAACAGAAAAACCCCCAACCAACACATGTAGGCCAGTAAAAAAGTGGTACAAAGAGGAATGATGATCTTCTCTTCACTACCAGAGAGGAATACAAAACAATGTTTCTGTTTGTGACACAGTCGAAGGATGCATGAACTTACTCAGGGGTGTACTTCTAACTCTGCTGGCTGGTAACCTTAGGTTACCTCCACATCTCTCTTTTCTCTTGCATGCTTTGGACATGTGCATACCCTTCACGATTGAAATGTTCCCTATAGTGGCATAACATTTAGTGATACTCATAGCAAAAATACATGCAGATAAAACAGTTGTTTGTTTAATATACTCGTGTGTCATTTCAATCAAGCAGTGCAAAAATGAGTGCATCTGAATGGAGATCCTATGCTAATAGCTAAGCACATAAGAACCTATTGGAAAAACCATGCGAGTTCCCAGATTTAAACTGTTTAACCCTATTCCCCTTAGGCTATTCATACTATGTGGTTCATACTCTCCCCTTTTTTCCATTTCCTTCTTCTCCTGTCGCCAACAACATCTGTCAGCCAAGCAAAAGCTAATAACTACGTGCCAGCCTTAAATGAGACAAGATTTGTACTAAAACTAGGGAACTATCTTTGCATTCTGCACAAGAGCACTTGGAAGGTCATGTAATTACTAGGATGTTACCAAAAAATTATCGTTACCTGTTACATGGGTGTGAAAACAGTTACCAGCCTGTGACAGGACAGAGGCAATCGATGACATCCACATTAATGCAGGTGCCTACACACCGCAGCTCTCTATGTCAGCCTGAAGTGGGAAAGGTGACATCAGACAGCATTTGCTCCTTGGAGGCTGGCATGTCTAAGACTGATTCTAAATCCAAGAAGAACCTTTTCCAGACACTTCAAAGACATTTACAATTAATTTCAAATGCCACTTATGGGCATCTGAATTATACATCTAACATGCATAACCATTACACAGGCCATGCCATAATTCTGTTTATCTGTTAGCTGTAATTAATTTTCAATCAGGTCACCTTATTTATGGATTAGCTGAAATAATTATGTCTTGAAAAATATTGTTCACTTTAATCATCATCTTCCATTTTTTCCATTCTCATACTCTTGGCCTTTTCTAGCCTCATAGCTGGTGTATAATTCTCTTTTTCTGCTTGCAGCATTTCTTCTTTTTAGGACCCTAGCAAGGATTTTAAATTATGAAATCTCTAAGTAGTGAGGAGGTCTTTGGAATTTTTAATGTTTCACACATAGGATTGGATTAATGTTTTAGGTAAATCAAAATTTTGCAAAGGTCCATCAACTCCTTTTCATACTTCTGAGCCTTATATTTACTTAATTTTAACTTATTTTTCAGGAGCTAATGAGCACCATGTTAAAATCCCAAGAATAAGAGATTTATAAGAAATGTTTATTCTAAATAAAATATGTTCAGCAAATTTGCTGAATAGTTGCAGAACAAACCACTTTTTACGTTACATGGTCTTTGGACTGCTTCAGAGCCTCCCCACCTGTGTAAGGCAGAAACTCTTCCTTCTTCCAGGCCAGATGAGTTGTGAAAGCACATCATCTAAATATGGACTAAACTTGTAGTCCAGTGAACCATATCCTCCCTCCCACCCAAACTCTCTCTGAGGTCTGTTTGACAGACACAGAAGTCAGGATGGTGCCTAAATCTGTTCAGTCTTGATAGCCAAGGTAGATGGTATTTGGCAGCCAGAACTCCCTCTGCCCAAGATCATAGCTCGACAAAATTTGTGACTGACACCAAAGCATATGTACCATGATGTCACATCTTCTTACTGAGATACGAAGTCATTTTGCATACTAAAATAGTAATAACTTTCATTAACATCATAATTTCTTTTACAGTCGGTGGCTGATAAGATTGTTAATAAGTTTATTTGACACGTACAGTTACTGTGTCAGAGAACCAGACTTGATGACCCAGGAGATCCATTCTTGGCCTATGTCTCTCTCTGCTGATACCAGACAGACTATAGCTGACTTGCAAACAGTAAGATCAGTACCTAATTATAATTCTGCAGACTTTCTATTTCTTTAATCACATGTGTGCTTAAAACATAAGCCCTCTTATCTGCACTCTGTCAGCATGCAGTTCAGAAACTATAGGTGAACAGAAGTTGAGGTAATTTGGTTCCCAGTTTTAGGATCTGCCAGACACTCCTCATTTCAAAGAAGAAATTTAATTAATTTATTTGTGAATCACATACCTTTACCACTGTTTAAGGATATTCCAAAATTCATGCAAATAGAATTGTAATCTTAACAATCTAAAGTATATAAAGCTATTCATGCTATTGGTACTGGGGACAGACAGACGAAATGCACAAAATCCACAGAAAACAGAAGTCTTTCTCCATCCACCATCCCCCACTGCAATTAAAAAAAAAAAAAAAAGGAAAAGATGATACTTTATACCTCCTCAAACTTAATAAACAGCTCTAGCAGCATATTAGCATCAGTTTGGTGTGGCCGTAGGATCTCTGACATGATCAAACTAGGAAGCTGACAAATTTATGGACCTCTGCATGTTTATTCCTTGAAATTCACAGCCCGCAGAGGTAAGCCATGGCTGCTGTAATGACAGTTACAATGGGTCACCCATCAAACTGATGTGACAGATGTATACAAGACTGAATTAAAAAGAAAAACACTTTTTTTTTTTAATTGCAAGTTAGTAAATCTCAGTAGCTGTTATAATTAGCAAGCTTTCAGAATTAACTGGTATTTTTTTAAAAATAAAGACAATTTCAGAAGACACATAACTCTCTTGTCTTATTCCATTACTTCCAATTTGCTTTTATAGTATGTACTTAGTTTTCCTCAGAACAAGTAGGAATCCAACAGAACTGTAACACAATAATGCAAAAAAATGCATTAAAAACCGTTTAGAAGAAGTAAAGATTTTGCTGCAGTCTAAAACGGTAGTGACTATACAGTGTAAAACGGTGCGGTTTTGCATGCCTGAGCACCTGCTACCTAGTGCACCTAAGGCTATTTGCCACCCAGTGCAATCTGTATCTTGTTTTTAGGTTGAGTTTCATTAAAGAAACAGTTGTATTTCTTATTGTACATTTACACATGTCCAGAATATGTAGATTTTTTTTTTATCTGGGCTGGGAATTAACTTTTCTACTTATTTCTACTGCCAGAAAGCCACTGTGTCCGGCTGCTCCACAGGGGAAGGGGCGCAGTGGAGCAGGAGTAAGAGCAGGAGCACTGGCCTCACCTCCCACAGTGCCCAGCACAGCCAGCAGAGATGGTGCCTTGATGGGGTCAGCCCAAAGGCCAGAGCAACTTCACGGTGATGAGACAGGTCCCAGGTCAAGCCAAGATGGCACATCTGCTCATCAGCTCTGCAGCCCGAATCAATAGCATACCTGGCCATTGCAAAACAGCTGCAATGAAGCTCTGGTGGGATCTGAGGGGAGAGCAGCTGCCTAAAAACTGTTCCCAAGTGAAGCTGGAGGAGGCCCTGCTGAGTCTTTCAGCAGAGCTTTCTTGAAGAGTCCTCTTCACAAAGTGGGAGTCCCACATCATCATGTAGGTCAACCCTAAAACTCCTGGAGAGGGGGCATGTACTCAGGGCCATGACATCTACCTCTGCTCTGCACAACTACAGCACACAAATCTTGAGTAAGTGCTTCTTATTTTTTAAGCCTTTAAACTCTTCAAGCCTTTACACAATAGAGCATGAACTTCAGAAGATGATGTTTTTTA
This sequence comes from Psophia crepitans, assembly GCA_013399095.1. Classification (NCBI taxonomy): domain Eukaryota; kingdom Metazoa; phylum Chordata; class Aves; order Gruiformes; family Psophiidae; genus Psophia; species Psophia crepitans. The sequence continues at coordinate 8,180 of VWZZ01004225.1, read as the reverse complement.
GTCTACTGAAGTAGAGGCAAGATGGAGAAGCTTAACACTGTCTCGCACGATATCCTTGTCTCTAAATTGGAGAGGCATGGATTCAATGGATGGTCCACTCGGTGGGTAAGGAACTGGATGGACTGTCACACGCAGAGTTGTGGTCAATGGCTCGATGTCCAAATGGATATCAGTGGTGAGCGGTGTTCCTCAGGGGTCGGTATTGGGATCAGCATTTTTTGACACCTTTGTCGTTGACATGGACAGTGGGATTGAGTGCACCCTCAGCAAGTTTGCCGATGACACCAAGCTGTGTGGTGTGATTAACACACTGGAGGGAAGGGATGCCATCCAGAGGGACCCGGACAGGCTTGAGAGGTAGGCCCATGTAAACTGTATGAAGTTCAAATGCAAGGTCCTGCATGTGGGTTGGTGCAATCCCAAGCACAACTACAGGCTGGGTGGAGAATGGATTGAGAGCAGCCCTGAGGAGAAGGACTTGGGGGTGCAGGTTGATAAGAAGCTGAACATGAGCTGGCAGTGTGTGTTTGCAGCCCAGAAAGCCAACCGTGTCCTGGGCTGCATCACAAACAGTGTGGCCAGCAGGCCGAGGGAGGGGATTCTGCCCCTCTACTCCGCTCTGCTGAGACCCCACCTGGAGTCCTGCATCCAGCTCTGGGGTCTCCAGTACAGGAAAGATATGGAGCTGCTGGAACAAGTCCAGAGGAGGGCCAGGAAGCTGATCGGAGGGCTGGAGCACTTCTCTCACCAGGATGGGCTGAGACAGTTGGGCTTGTTCAGCCTGGAGAAGAGAAGGCTCCAGGGAGACTTTATTGCAGCCTTCCAGTACCTAAAGGGGCCTACAGGAAAGATGGGGAGAGGCTGTTTACAAGGGCAGGGAGTGAGAGGACAAGGTGGAACAGCTTTAAACTAAAAGATGGAAGATTTAGATTAGATATTAGGAAGAAATTCTTCACTGTGAGGATGGTGAGGCACTGGAACAGGTTGTCGAGAGAAGCCATGGATGCCTCGTCCCTGGCAGTGTTCGAGGCCAGGCTGGATGGGGCTTTGGGCAACCTGGTCTAGTGAAGGATGTCCCTGCCCATGGCAGGGGGGAGTGGAACTAGATGATCTTTGAGGTCTCTTCTAACCCAAACCATTCCGTGATTCTATGATTCTATGCAGCAAGGTGACAAATTCTTTAAATATTTATATGCATTAGTAGCTTTCATTACGCGTACTTTTTATAAGGAAAATATCAGCTCACTAAAAAATTACATTCCTAAGTATTTGATTAATTTGCACAGGCTCTTTAACAGCATTAATTTCTTTTTCACTTTGCCACAACTCCCTGCTAATAAACTTCATGTGATCCCTTAAATTCAAAAAAAAAAAAAAAAGGACTTGGTGCCTTCTCACATATCTCTCTGATAAGGGTTATGAAATAGTTGGAAAGGAGTTAGGAAAGAAATAGATTCTTGGGAGGGACTGTTTGGTAAATCCTTCCTAGAAAAGTGTATCAGTAGATTAGATTCATTTGGTAAAGGCAGGAAATAGGATAAAGATTTGAGAGGTAACTGAAATGGTCTACAGAAAACATTTGAAGTTAAATAGTGAAAAGTGTAGGGTAGGCATCAAAGGCAAGTAGAAGCACATGAGTTGTTATGCTGTCTGCTTTTTTGGATCATATAGGGAAAACTGACGAAGGAGGAAGAATGACAGCAAGCAATGCAGCTCTTCAGCTTCATTGGTGAAGCACCAGATCCTGCGGTGTATGCAAGGAGGTTTGAACACAGGCAGACCTGCAACGAGTGTTTCTTTCCATCGCCAATAAAAATCTCAAATACCTTCATATGAAGGAAGATGTGTGTGGAAAATGCAGACTCTTGAGCAATGGTAGTTAAGAAAAATAACTAAATACTTAAGCTAACTTTGAAAAGTGAAATAATAATAATTATTACTAATAATAGTAATAATAATTATTATTATCTCTAAAAGGGTCTATAGGTTGCTTCTGAGGCTCTTAAATCACTCTTGTATCAGCAGGAACTATGGGTGATTTTTTTTATAGATAACTTCTTCAAGAAGCTTTATTGTGGACTTCAGGCAATCAAGTCCAGCAGTGCTTAGTTGGAGGGCTTATAGTCCAGCCTTTAAGTAGATTAATTGCTTTTGGAAAGCTTTTCAGAAAGTACAAACGCAGGGCCAGGAAATCTTTTTCCCTTCAAATTCAGGACATTCATTTCTGATTCTCACAGTTTTACACAGTAACATCATTTCTTATCTTACTTCTTATGAGACTTAAAGTAACTCCAGACTCTTTAATGGGGCTACTTCAGTAGATTGAGAGGAAATGATGTTATCTTTATTCCTTCCTTCATACTGAGAAAGTAAAATATGAAACTGTACTAATACTATAGTTTGCTGGTTCTTCTACAGACCCTAAAGACAAGATTATTTTTCTTGTCTTATTAAGACAAGATTATTTGTCTTGTCTATTATTCAAGTTAAAGTATTATCCCTCCTACTGTTTGGGGTTTTTTAGTTCAGAAGGAAGCTAGCCGTGCTTAACTATGTGATCCTAAAACATACTCCTTCATAATTTTCTTCTATTATATGCAAAAATTTAAAGGTTTAGCTATTGCAGTACACTGCTATACAGAAAATGAAGGTCTTTTCTCTCCAGATTTTGTCTGAACATCTTCATTAGGATATTGCTCTGAGAACTCAGCAGGTAGTGTATTTTAATGAGAAAGGGACTAAAATAATGTTAACAGAATTTACCATAGCTGCAAGACAAGTTATTAAAGTGCCTAGAAAATAGTAGATGTATGCAAATGTTTTAAAGCATTTTACATGCTTTAAGATATATTTCTAAAGGAAAAAAAACTCTTTTTCCTATATATAGACAGTTGTGTTGAAGTCTTCTATCAAAAAAGTCCTAATGCAAGTCTTCAGAAATGGTGTCAGTAGCAATTTTTCAGGGAAAAGTTAGGATAAGTAAGGGTGTCATACACAGGATTATTAGCAAGAAACTATTTTAAACCCATTTAATCATATGTGGCTAAGAGTTACTTCAGATTAATTCTTGTGCAGTAGTACCTAAGGTTCTCTCTTTTTGCCTCTCTTTTTGAGGCAGTGTACACACTTCAGAGCTCAGGTCTTCTGACTTTATTCATTGTGGCATGAAGCTCTATAAGTGTGTGCACCGGTTAGGCTGGCCAGGGACTCACTGCCGTGCTTGCCCAACGTTTTTATCCAGCAGGTCCGGCTGAGAGTGGCACCTGCGGCTCTTCCCCTCCGGTGGGTTATGCTCGATTGCACACATCTATCATATAGCCAAAATATTTGGATGGAACACGTTTTTGGTCGTATTCAAACTTAGTTTGGACAGCAATTTAGCAACTGTAGCACCTTGTTTGGGGAGTTATTGGCCTTTTCTGCCAAGCCATGGAGGATTTTAACTATCCACTTCTTGCTGTAATCCAACCTGACAAGAAGCTATGTCCTGTGTAGCAAACATTCAATTTGCAGCGTACTGACTGAAATCAATAGCACCAGAACATCGAGCACAAAATACATGAACCAAACTCAGATTTTGTTCCTATCTTTTTTTGGTGGATTACCTTAGGTAGATCAGGAGGCATTCTTGGACCAATGCACAGATCCTTATGGATGGATATTCATGAGTCATATCAGCTCTTTTCCTGCAGAATAACTAATCTTCAGTAATTGTTTATGCATAGGAAGAAGAAAATCCACAGGTTACTTGGAAGAGACCTTTTTAACGGATTGAGAAGAACTGCACACTGACAGAATTCGTGACCGAGAGCCCCAGACTGTTTTCTATCAAGAACAGTATTTGTATTAATGAGATATTTTACCATCAGCAACAGAGCATCAGCTGTTGCCACGGCAGCCTGCCTTTACCTGCTCCAACGGCAGGCCAAACATTCCTGTCACACCCCTGCACCAGTCTCCATCGCTCTGCTCTCAGCAAGCACAGAAAGAAATGCAGCAGTTTCTCACTGTGCCAGCAGCCTCTCTGCTTGACCCTTAATGTTAGGGTAAAATGAACCGTGAGTACCGTATGGGAATCCTTTGGCTTATGGATTCAGATAATATTTAATGGGAATAAAAGTAAATAGTATTAGGTGCAAAACAAGGAAAAGAACAGAAGGCTGCATGACATGTAAAGATATTTTTCTTTCTTTAGAAAATCCCTGCATGATGTGGATAGGAAAAGTAGTGGGATCTACAAAACCCATTTCTTGTTTCGAAGTAAGAACCAGCTACTTTGGTTTATTATAGCACAGCAAACATCAACTAGCCCGAAAATTGATGTCAATGCTAGGAAAATCTCCTATTATGCAAAGAAGTTAAACACATGATAAACTGTACGTCATGGACGTTAAATGTAACAGGCCCCCCTCCCCCCCAAAAAAGTGAGCTTTATGGTGTGTCCCTGCAAACACAATCAAGATCATCTCATATGTATATACAAATGTCAGTTTGTGACAAATGGATTTATAAATTCTAATTTACACAAGAACAGTGTAATTTCTCTGTAGTTAAGGAATCACAAGTCATGCTAATTGTTGCAAAATGTGGTACCATACATCTTGAAAAGCTGTTCCATAGCTTTGAGTTAAAACTTATTTTCTAGAAAAATCTGAAATCAGTTGGTTACTCTGAAAAAATTTCTCTCCTCTGTCTTTGTCCCACAAATAAGGTGTCAGGAGAAATATTCAAATTCTTAGCAACCAAGTAGGAATTACAATTCTATCACGGTACCTCCGTAGCAGTTAGTACACAGCAGTTTTTCAGATGAACTCTAACTAGGAGAATCAGAATAGACATAACATCTAAATTAATTTTAATAATTTAAAAGTTCATAATTAGTATGTCAAATTTGATTCTAGTACCATATCATCAAGATAAAATAAACAGATATGTAAATCTACATTCACGTATCACTAGACTCAATTTTAATATATTTATATTTTTAGGTTTAGCTCACTGTAAATCAGTGGGATACTGAAGAAATGTTTTTGATCTGATGCCCAGTATTAAATTAGATCGAATACTCACTGTCTAAATTTATTGCAGCGAATGACATCGTCAGCTATCCAATTATTTTAGTACTGTTTGGCACAATGTAATTTAAAAAGACCTTGTATGCAGGCAACGCACTTAATAATTCCCCAGCAAATTAATTCCTTTGGTGCAATATTCAAAGGCATGAGGGAAAAAAAAAAAAAGAAAAGCAGCCTCTTTCAGAACAGCATGATGTTGCAGCAAGTACCAAGTACTTTTTGCCCTGTTAATACAAATGACTTGTTTTAACTTCACATTTACATTACTGCATAGGAAATGGATTACATTCCTTCTGTATGATGCTGTTTGATAAAGCTTAACATCAGTTGTTTGGAAAACCAGGCTCCACTTGTGTGTTAAAAAATATACGTGTAAGCTACGCAGCTGCCTGCACAGTAAAGGGGAAATCCAGGAGACACTCAAAAAGCTCGTACTAATACGGTCAAAATCTGTACAAGTTCCCATGCTCCTTGTGTAGCAGGAAGTGAGGTGGCTGAGGCAGTGCTTGTGTGATAAATCTTAAAAGCTGTGCAGCTTAAATAAGAGGCTTTATGAAACAGAGCATCTAAGAGGGAAAAACCTAGAAGATAGCAGCCCCCACAGAAGAATCCTTGTTTGAATAAGGTTGAGTCAGGGCTGACAAAGCCTTCTTAAGCTACCATATAAGTAATCAAATGCCTAGCACGGAAAATAAATGGAAGAAGAACTGAATGTCCTGGGATTTCTATTAAAACAGATCAATATAGGATTATGGACATAAAATAAGCCTTTGCCATTTCAGCATGACAGCAAAGATTTCTCAGATGCCTAATGAATAAAAAGGCAAGCCTGTTCAGCACCAGAAATAATTCTGCTTGAAGAAGACTGTATCTTTAAAGACCTGAACTAAAAATGATTAGGAAAGCGTCTGTGCAAATGACCAAATTCCAGCATCTGAAAAACAGACTCAATAATATCTAGATAACCAGCAGGTGTGACCTCTGCTATGGTTATAAGGTGTGATTCGCCTACAGCATGTTCAAAATGTATGACTGAGCTGTAAGAAAGAATGAAGATGATATCCAAAAGCAAGTTATTGAAAGATCTGGTACAGTGGTATCTTCAAAATATATCTCTGAAAATTGTCATTATTTCTTTCAGTCTGCAAGACTTCTATCATGAATTTGGGGGGGGTGTATATAAATTTATCAGTTATTTCCTAGGCTTGAGTTATATCTGCTATACCAACTGTAACTGGGAACTACAGATGAAGCTAAGTGCTTGTGACAAAAATGAGTATCTGGTGATAAGCATCACAGGCTTTTCCTCCTGGGTGATAACCCAATTAGTTTCTTAATCACTTCCTAACAGTACATTCTTAATTTGCTGGGAGATGTGAATATGTGTACACGATTACTCATAGTCACTGCATCACATGACTGATACCAGACAGGTTCTAGCCAGCATGTCAAGAAAACTGCAGTTAGGAATAGGCTGAAAATTAGTATATTTTGTACTGTCAGAGTAGGAATATTTTGTATTAATGTTCTACTATTCAATGTATTCAGCAGAAAGTCAGGACTTTATCTTTGGTTCCTGCATTTACTAGAGGTGGCAATGCACATCATCAACTTTTTTGCATGCCATGCTGATTATCTATAAAGAAGAACATTTAGAAGGATCAGGAAAAGTGTGAGTACACTCTAGTTATTTCTGTGATCTTTTGTCCCACTTTCTAACCACCACCCCTGTAACTGAAGGCTGTGAGTACTGTGCTTACTGTGTCCAGAACTGGTAGTGATTTCTTTCACATAAAGATGCACACAGCTGAACTGTGTCATCTCTATGCGGTGGCTGCGCAGACACTTGTTTTGCTTTGCTTGTGCACGTGTCTTATGCTTCACTTATTAAACTGTCTGTATCTGAACCCAGAAGTTTTCTCACTTTCACTCTTTGGATTCTTTCCTCCATCCCACCCATGGGAAGTGAGCAAGCAACTGCGTGGTGTTTAGTTGCCAACGAGGGTTAAACCATGACATACAGAAACTAAGTACATTATTCTTTTTTTTTTAATTATACTCTCTTTTGCTAAATGTAAGCTACTTCAATGTGATATGAATATTTTGCACTGATGTTACTCTATTGTTATATTTTATTGCAGATATGAAGAGAGAAATATATTGTACCACAACACAGAAACTGCTGATCTATGCATACTAAATAAAATAATCTTAAATACTTGGGGCTTAGAAATTTTGAAAACTGCTGGATTCAAGGGGACTGAGGAAAAACATTGGACCAAAAATTATGCATTAGTTTGTAATGCACCATGGCTGTCAGAGAAACAACTTTGCGGCCACTTATGTTAATGCCAGAAACCGTGGAGATAATATTCTCTTTCTAAATGACTCTGTTATATGGATTCTCAGTCCGATGGTTATGAACAGGCATGAGAGTCACAGCCTCTTTGACCTTCTCTTTACTATAAATAGGAGGGAGATCGCAGCTAGGTGTACATATATGTGACAGGGGTTCCATATAGAAAGAACAACAGTGATAAAGAAAAAACAGCTCTGTTTCTCAGAAAAATTTGTCTGGAAGATTAGCAAAATCACATTGCCCAAACCAAGGAGGAAAATGCAAACAGCAAAAGTTACTGCAACTACTCTAAAATTTAGTATATTATGACATAATAATCCAATGGAAGTTAAAACTAGACAGATCTACTGAGGGGAACAAGATTGTTTTAGGATTTCTGGAGAGAAGCCCAAGTTCAAAACCTTTCTCACAGAAAGTGATATTCCTGGACTGAAGATGTTTGTTCAAGTGAAAGTGAAAATTCACTTTCTTGACCTTTTACTGCTTCATCACTGTGAGTAGCTGTTTAATTGTATAATGTTCGCAGCATGCATTTAAAACTATTTGCAATGGCAAAATCAAGAAGTTTTTCAATTATTGGAAATGATCAAGAGTCTCTCCACTCATGCTCAGATTTCCACACAGGGAAGCAGAGTACTTCCTTGTCTACAGGACTGTTATCACTTTTATATAGAAGAGATGGCGACATTGTAAGGCTCTGATAATAAGTGAATGTCGCAAACATGACGCAAGCAGGGATGAACTGA
>VWZZ01004223.1:154355-173799 GCA_013399095.1 Psophia crepitans | reverse complement strand
TTTTGAAGGTACAGACTGTTCTTACGGACAAAAATACTCACTCAGGCCGTGCAGGTGAAGAAAACCATTTCTGTCCCCTGAACACGCACAAACGCAGTTAAGAATTTAGTAAATGCACAGCAGGCTGCAGCACGGTATCGGACAGTGGCGGGAAGGGGGGTTGGAGGGGCTCGGCCNCTTACCAGGCTCGCCCGGGAAGGCAAAGGCCGAAACGGAAAACACAGCACGACAAAGACTCCGGCTCCGTTCTCCTTTTCTATCCATCGAGCTGTGAGGTGTTTCCAGGCGTTAATCACAACTGCTAAGTGAGTCCTGTTGCCTTACCAGAATCGATCACTGGAACAACGAGAAGGAACGTCTCGTTCTTATCACGGATCGGTCCCTCCTGATCTGCAAATACAACTTCATCAGCCTGCAGTGCCAGCACGTCACGAGGATCGCGCTGGGGGCGGTCGACACCGTCTCTGTGGGAGAGTTTGAGTTCCCACCCAAATCTCTGAACAAGTAAGCTGGCCCGGTAAACTGGGATGGCATTTTAATTGCTAGGGGGCTACGGAAATAGCTGTCAGCCTGTGCCAGCACCCTTGGGCAAGTCTGAGGCTTCTTCCCTTTGCTCGTGTGACTTGTAAACAGTAACTGGGGCCTCGTTAGACACCCCGGAGCAGCCGCTGCTGCACTGGCACAGTCAGTAGTTACGTGAAAAGGAAGTCGCTCAGGGACTTTAAAGGTACGACGACCAGCTTCGGGAGCAGAAGTTCTGCCGTAACGAAATGCAGTAAGTAGCAGCAGTGGCAGCACCACCGTGGCGTAACTAGAAAGCGCATTAAGCGTCGTGTCCATGGCGAGGGCAGGCTGTCGCGGCAGCGCAGCTCCTGCAGTGCGGAGGCCTGAGGACCTTGGCCTGTTTGCACGCCGCGAGCAGCACCCACCTTTGTGTGTTCCAGGGGCTGAAGTCTTCTCTTACTTTTCTAGAGGAAAAACTTAAGCTTAGATTTGAACTTCAGGTTTAAGCAGGCCTTTCTCAGCCAGCACAGTTCTAATTAACCTTGCCTCAGACTCCCACGTCTTACCGTATTATTCTGCTGTCTTCAATGTCAGGCGAGAAGGTACCGGTATTCGGATTCAGTGGGACAAGCAAAGTCGTGCCTCCTTCATCAACAGGTGGAACCCCTGGTCCACCAACATCCCATACGTCACCTTCACCGAACACCCGATGGCCGGTGCCGACGAGAAGATCGCCTCCCTTTGCCTGGTAAGGACCTCGTCTCTCCTGCTCTATGAGATCGCCGGGAGGGGGTGGGACAGCACTGCGGTTATTGTGGAGAGCCAGAGCAGTTACACTGAACAGAAGCAGTTAAATCGGAGACGGAGCAGAGAGCTGTAAGCTACCTTTCCCCACTCTCCAAATCTTGGCCAGCAGGGCAGCACAACGGCCGGGTTTTGCCAGCCGCCCACAAGTGGTTTACATGAGGAGGAAGCCCATCTGGCCCCTCTGTTTAAGTCACCCATAAATAGTGTGCTGGTATGAAATGAACGGTATCATTAAGGTTAAACATCAGGATGTAAAGGTTCTCATGGCACACGAGATCCACAACTCCAGCTTTACTGTTAACACTTCACAATTCAGCGTGGGCGGCTGTTTGCCTGACAGTTCTTAGAAGAATGGAAAAGACATCAAGGTGTGGTTTTTTTCTTTCAGTTGGAAAACTTTAAAACTCAGCTAATTCAAGCTGTGAAGAAAGCCCATAAGGAGTGTCCTCTGCCAGGACAGGCTAACGGGGTGCTGCTGCTGGAGCGTCCTCTTCTGATCGAGACCTACCTGGGACTGATGTCCTTCATCAACAACGAGGCCAAACTTGGCTACTCCATGACAAGAGGCAGAATTGGATTTTAAAATTCATTACATTTAATCTTTTCAAGGGAAAGCAATTGGGTATCGCTGCCCTGGGGGGAGCACGCTGTGCAGTAGAACGCTCAATAATCAGAGGGAAGAAGTTGGGGGAAGGAAGGGGGTGACAGAACTAGGGGTTCACGGAGGCCCCAGAGAACAGTCAGATTAACCTGAAGCAGACACCAGGTAGTGTCATTCTTGTATTTTGTATCTAATGTACAGGTCTTGCACAGGGCTAGTGAGCAGCCGTGTTCCCACTGCTAACTGTCTGTCCCTGTTCATCAGGCGGGAGCGGGCTCTGCTACCAGCGCTCAGCACAAACAGCCCCGACGCAGCAGAGCGCTCGGGCCGCGTGATGGTTGTATCCCTGTACGTGCTGTCACATCTTGAAGCCTACTGGGGCTGGATCTGCCTTGTTTAAGAAGCATCGGTGTTTGCAACTGCTTGAGGCTTTGGGTTAATGCCCCCAAAAGCGGTGCCGCTCGTCCTTTAGCAAAACAGCCAGCAGCGGCTGTTACAGCTGCACTGCTGCGGCCGCTCGGAAGCGGCACACGTCAGCCAGCGCGTTGTGAACGCAGGATGTGGCTGAACGTGCCCTGATCAGCTTTTTGTAAAAACACGCCCCCAAGAAATGAGTCGAACTTCCTAGTTCCTTACGCACGCTTTCTGGCTGCGGCCACGGAGTAAAGACTCTCTTGAGAGAATATTGCCAAAAGCTTCCAACAGATTTGCCTGCAAAGCTATGACTTACAAAGCTGAAAAGGAATTCTGTTTTTATTAGATTTACATCCTCTGCAATTTTTCTTAAGCCTGCTCCAGCCTGGGACAGCAGCAGTGCAGGACTTTAACGGCGACAGATAAAGCTTTAAGCGCTGTACGTCAATCTTGATGTCTGTGTTTAGCACTTACCCTCGTACAAGTGTCTCGTAGTGAAATTCAGAAGCAGCGTAAGAGGCCACCGGTGAAGCTGCTCACGGGGCTGCTCTAACAAGCTGCTCGATGTGTACGACCTCCTATCCGTGCTGTTCTCTCAGAGCCCTGATCTGTGCAACTGCAATGCTGAATAAACGCTGTGCTGCGGTGTAGTTTTGAACTTGAGTAGACGTGTGTTTATGAAGCTCCTGTAAAGCTGAAGTCACAATGGAACGCAGCGAGTTGCATGCCCCCCCTCAATGCTCCTTTTAAGATACCCCCTTTCCATTAATCTTGCAGTAAAGTCAGATTTAAACTTGATTTGTTCTTCATTCTTCATTTTCTGGAGACCAAGGCTGGGAAGTTAAGCAGCCAAGGAGAACACATTCAATAAACTCCTCAACAACAGGTTCCCTTCCTTTCTGGTGACCAGCTCCTCAGGTTTGGGTCCAACCACCCACTCCAGTTTGGCTCTGGGCCCTTGGGTTCCGTTCCCCGTAATCCATCATTCCAACGTCCCCATGACGATCCTTCTTGGGAAGGTTTGGTGTAACAGATCCATAGCAGACCAGGCACAACTACCGCTACCTGGTAGCATCGTAGTCCGGAAAAGCAAAGTTATTCCTGCAGACGACTTAATTTGCTGTCTGCACAAAGCACTCGTTCGGCTTTAACGGCAGGGGAGTTGCTACAAGTCCCTTACTGATGTATCTCCCTCTGCTACAATATTTAATGCTAATGCACCAGAAAAATCTGCTGCCTTACAAGGCTACACACAAGCTGTACCTTGTGGTGTGCAAATAACTTGCCTTGTGCTAATAATACAGAAACAGACTTTAGAACAGAGAGGAGCAGGCTTAGGGAGTCACACCAAGTTTCTAACTATCAAAATATTTATTGGAAATTATAAAACTTAAATAATAACTATACATTATATACACACAGCTACAGTTTTAGAAAACAAGGTTTCATAGTTGACAGTTCAAGGGAAAGTTCAACTACATCAATATTAAAGTTTTCTTGAAACCCAAAACTTCCTTGTCTACCCTTCAGTCACTACCTCACTTCAGTCAGTGCAGTCACCGTACTTCACACATTGCAGTTTGGTTACGCTCCTTCAAATAAATTATTTATAAATACAGACACTTCTGACTAGGCAACAGGGTCTGATCCCTTTCCTCCTCCTTCCTCAAACTTGTCGGCATTTTTAATGCAAACGATTGTTATTTTACCTCTTCTCTTTCTAAGTAGCACACACAAAAGTTCTCCTTACTCAGCAGCACCATGGAGTCCCCGCTGGCATGCCAGGAGAGAGACACGATCTGGAAGTCACCTGCAGAAACAGATCAGCGTTTGTCAGCAAGAAGCTGAGGGTCTGTCCTCTTGCTCCAGGAAAAGGTGGCTGGAGTGACTCCCACCATCACTGAGCTAGAGTTCGGGTTCACGTGTGTTTTTCTACCTTTCCACATCAGACTTCACACACACACACTTTTCCCCATCAGAGTTTTGTTATAGTTCCGTTTTCAGAATGCCCCAAACCACCACAGGCATCTCGGTCCACTCCAACACTCTGCATTCTGCACAACTACAGCTTCTATGTAAATAGAATCATGGAATGGTTGGGGTTGGAAAGGACCTCAAGGATCATCTAGTTCCCACCTCCTGTCATGGGCAGGGACACCCCCCACCAGCCCAGGGTGCCCAAAGCCCCATCCAACCTGGCCTTGGGCACTGCCAGGGATGGGGCCTCCACAAACAGAGAGATGCGAATGGAAATCTGGAGAAAGAATCCCACATACTGTATGATTAAAGCAACAGTTAAACCACTGTTAGCCCCTGCGCTCCGTCCTCGATGTATCTCATCATGTTTGCTATGTCTCACTATGAACTCCTTTTTTGAGGATAGAAATACCTGCTTTTAAAAAGCACCAAGAACACATTGGAGCCATTTACACAGTAGTGCTCAGACCAACTGATAATTGCTTTGTAGTAAAGAAGCTGCTGGTGGCTCATGGAAGCTCCTGCAGGCAGCCTTACCTTCCCCGGGCACCTGCACCGACACGCAGCCCGCTGGGGACCAGACGTAAACTTTGTTACTGCCTGTGCAGACAGCGAGTCGAGGCTGTCGTGGATCCCACTGGAAAGACTGGATGGCACACAGCTGCTCTAGGACTACCAACAGTTTCAGCTTCTGAATGTCCCAGATCCAGACAGCGTTAGGAATGTTATCTGTCAGGAGGGGAAGAGACAATCAGGTAAATACCTGCAGGACAAAAAGATCACACTTTGGTTTTCAAGGAAACGGGCATTAGCTGAGGTCTAACGCAACCCAAGCCACGGGGGTGCACCACAGGCGTAACACCGGTGGCGTGGTGCCTCGCGGTGCCTTCATTTTGCCTTGGCACTGTTGCAAAGAGGGTAAGAGGAGTGACTCCGTTTGTCACTGGCTTTTATCAGATTATTCACAATTGTGCTGCTGTTGATGGGGTTTGCAGCTGAAGCCCAGCTGCTGCATCCAGAACCGAGCAGCCTTCAGGACCATCAGTCCTTTCAGGGAAAGATTAAACGGCCATTCCACTACCGGAGGGAACCCAAGGCCCCCTGCCACAGGTTGTGCAGGATTCTGCCTTTCAAGAGACACGTGCTGCCAACGGAGGAGGGAAGATTTGGGCATTTCATTTTCTAACAGAGTGAGCTCACGTACATTTGATGAGTGTGAAAAGCGTGCTGGTAGCATTCAACACAAAGCCAAGACCAAGTGAAAGCACCGATAAGCGCTTCTGGCAGCTCACAACACTGACCATACGCTGGAGGACACGGGCTGAATTTCCTCCGTAGTTACCCACAACGGAGAGCTGATTTTCAACAGGGCCCTGAGTCTTCTCCTAGTGCAAACCGACTGACTGATTACTGTCCCCCCTTTTATGACACCACGCCGCATACACCGAGTAGGCTTCCCCTTGAGTTTGGGGCTGTAGGAACTCACCGTTTCTCGTTGCCAGGAAACAGTTATCCGGACTGAATGCCAACATCCCAATTCCCATTTTGGGGTTTGCCCTGTCAGCAGCTGGCTTGACATACTGTAAGGAAACCGGCACCTGGGAAACATCGTCTGGAATTCAAGATAAAAGTATTTTACTCTGCAAGCCTGAACGGATCAAAGGTTTAAAGTCTCACTGTCGAAACGCCTCATCTCTGAGGTGATAGGACCCTATTTTACTCTTCTCCAAGAAGTTCCAAGCAAAAACTTCAATTGCTTTAAGATAACGCATCTCCACATAAACCGCTTGCTATTCTGCCCCTTCTGCCAAAGGGAAAGGCTGGAATCCAGGCAAGGCCGAGGCAACACTATGAAGAAAGAGGAAAGGTCAAGTTTTCCGCTACCTTTTAACTAGTACTTCAAACACACACCAGCGCCAGACAAAGGTGACTGCAGTACCACAAACAAGGAGATGGTAAACATGCTAACCACCCACTGCCTGCCAGCGCTGCAGTCTATCAAAGCCTGTTGTCTGGAGGCAAGTGTAAAGCCTTGCTACAGCTCCTTAGACATAAGGCCTTTTTCACCCTCTGCTTTTTTATATAAACATGAAGGCATTAATTACTATCCTAAAACAGACAGCAGGACTGTCACACCTTCTGACTACTTTTTTTTTTTAACTATTGGAACTGCCACACACTGTATAAGATTCTTAATTGCTAGAATCAGATGAACTACTGCAATTACCTGCAACAGTTAAACGACGTCATGAAATAACATTGCATGGACTGAACAGATCAGAACAAATGCACATGACATTTAGGAAACTTTCACAGGCAGCTCCAAGTCTGAGATCCAGCCGCTGTTTCTACACCCCAGCAATTACAGATCTTTTCTACAGGAGCCCCCTAGTCTTGAACCTGCCCTTGAACCACCACACGAGAGGATCCCCTCCGGCAGGGTGCTTGCTGCTCTCGGAGCTCCTCAGCTGGTGCGGGAGCTGTGAGCGGGGCACCCCCAGGCTCCGTTCCCGCACCGCAGAGGCGGGGCTCGCCTGTAACCTTCATTTATAGAAAGAATTCACGTGGCCAACTCGGGTGTCTTGTTTGAGTAAACTTTGGCTTACATTTACTTTGCGTGCTGAAGAGAGAGCTAGCCAGTGCTCTTGGTGGAGGGAATGAAAGTCTCTCTGTTTCAACAGATGGGGATTTCTCCACTTCTTTATACACAATCTACAAAGAAACAAGTGAGAGTTCTACAGAAGGGCCTCAGAGAATGTGAACATGGGCCATTACCAAGCCATCCACATCCCGCTAACTCATCTGCAAGTGTGTAATATCTGTGTCCCCTGGTTCATGAACGGGGAAAGGGCTTCACAGGCACATACCAAACCCGGCATTCTCAGGGAATCGTTTGCTGTTTGGAACCACGATCAGGAAAATGCTCCTGTGACAAACAAACCAACCCTGAAAGCCTAGAGAGAACCAGACTGCCAGCGTACACCTCATTCACTGCTCGCGAGAGCTAAATCGGGCAGTACAACAAATCACCACCATTACAAGGGGAACATAGATGATATTTTTGCAATAAAGAATCTGTAAGCGGATACTAGCACAAATAAGTGCAGAAGGAAGCAGCAAAAATATTTAAGGGTGTGCCTACAACACAGTATTGGCAGACACAAGCACCGGGATGAAACGCACCGTGATCCCTGTCTGTGCAGCAGAGAGTAACGGAGCTATTTCCATTTGTTTTCTGTCACATATTTTACACCTAACTGGATGCAGGGGAGTTTTTCAGTCATGGGAGGTTTTGCTGAGGTGCATGCAATGGCTCATGCCTTGCTTCTCGTTAAGAGGCATCACCACAGTCACGGGAATATCGCAGACTCCGAGCCTACACGTGTAAACTCTTGGAGGGTATCTGTCCAGGCCAAGAGCAGTCCTCCCCTGCAGCGGCACGCAGCACTACTGCACTGGGTGTTCTTTTCACCTGGACGGACAAGAACAGCTTGTGATTTCAGGAACAAAAGCTACAGCTCTTCACCTGCTGTCAGCGACCCAGAATGTGTTGGGCCTCGCGCATACATGTAGGCAAGGGTAAGAATAAATGACGACAGATGTTTACAGGAAATACTCTTTAGGTGGGCTGGGTGAGCTTGTGCAATCAAGGTGTAAATCTGATCACAATCCAGTTCCAGCGCTATCTGAAGTCACAAACCGTATAAAGCTGAGACAAATCTCACCTGTTTGCCATCATCTGCACACCCAGCTCTGCCATATACATCAAAATACAGGGGCATGTGCCAAGCCATCTAGGAATCTATTAGTGCTAAAGCCAAGAGGATCATATGTGTGTATTCCAGCAAACTTGAAAGGACCCCTCTATTTTTCTTACCTCCCCAAATATTCACATAATTTGCCAAGCCCTCTTTACACACGAGGAGGGGAAGCAGCACGGTCTCCACAGTGAAACGTATTTACAGGCATCTTTCAGATGCCGACAGCAGCGTCAAAGCGCTGCTGCATTTCAGCGCATTCTGGATCCATACTTACCGTCTTGGTGTTAGCGATGGTTGCTGGATGCTCAAACTCTGTGACCTTCTTCCAAGTTACATGGTTCAAGATACGCACCTAATTCGAGAAAGTATTGCAACACAAAATTGTTATGACAGAGTTCTACACAGGGTTTAGGTTAAGAGAGAAAATAAACATGTTTCTTACTTTTTCATCATAGCTGCCAACTGCCAAGAATTGGCTGCTGGGACTCCAGGCAATCGATTTTATGCCCAGCGACCACTCGTAAGCCCGATAGGTGGACAGCAGTCTGCCATCAAGGGAGTACAGCAAGATTTTGTACTGAAATGGAAACAGATGAATTTGAACGATATTGTTAACAGCCACAGACCGGCAAAACCATTCCTTCCAAACTCTCCCTGCTTACAACACAGCGAGATACAAAGGGCCTGGTCTCTAACTTGCGACCTGAGAGGCTCTGGGCGCCCCGTTTGGCTCTCTTTGGCACTCGCCAAGTGCGCCCACCCTGTCCCCAAGGCCCAACCGGCCCAACACTCTTCAGCAGCAGCAGGTGCCCATCACAGCAGACACTCGCACGTCTGACAAGGGATGTGACAATCCTGCCCGCTCCCAGGGGTGTTTGTTTCCACCTTGCTGCCCAGAGCTTCACGGCCACAGGAGGACGCTTTTCGACACCTAGAAGTTTGCCTGCTCGGAGCGGAAGGACAGCGATTTCTATATCCCTTGCTATCTTTCCGTGTGAGTCTTTCTAGTGAGCTGTAGAGTGACTGGGCAATGTAATGTAAAATGGGAGAAGAGCTATCTGAAGAATTCTTTCATCCCTCTTTTGTTATTTCAATAGAGGCTTCTGCAGTGTTTACAGTCATTGTTTTTTCAAGATAAATTAGAAAGCTAATAAGGTAATTTGCTGTCGTTGAAGGTTTACAGAACAGTTTGACACACACGTGTAAGGACATCCATTACCAATACAAGTAGAAGAATATTTAAAGTGAATTGAGTTCAGCTTTTGTTACGTTTAAAAGAAAAAAATATAACACTATGTATTTTAGTTAGTGCTTTATGCATGGCAGCTACAAACCAACTTGAACTCCCCAAAAACATCACTTGCTTCTTCCTCGTACCTCCAGACACGTATCCCACGCTGCCAGAACGCAGCCGTTAGGAGCCCATTCAATCCCAAACAGATCTTGCGTTTCAGTGTCAAAATGCTGCCACAGAGAGAGAAAAAACAAACCCATTTCAAATCTCATACTAACAAATGCTGCTGCATGTGGCCCACAGTCGTCAATTTTATCCCTTTGAGCGCTACCAACAGAGCCTTTAGTATGCTAGGGCAGAAACCAAAATGTTATCTGTTGTAACAGAATGCTGCACTCACCGTTTCTTTGGTTTCCCCTTAGAGAAAAGGCAAGGAACTGCTGCACCTTAAAATTAACAGCATTTTGTAAGAAAATAAAAGCAGTTACACTGAATCAGTCATGAAGCTCAGCTGGCCTAATTCCTCAGAAGGACCGGTACAGGATCATCAGGGAAGAGCCTGGCAAGCATTTGGTGCTTGGGTATTTCCCAACTCTTGCTGCCAGTTTCTAATGAGACTCAATTCCTGAGCCAGAGGTGACGCTACATGCGGGCTAGTTCGCAACGGGTTTAATTCCTCAGATGCCTCCCGTCCTCTGAGACATGCTAGCGGGCTTCCGTCAGACTCGTCTCATTCCTCAACAGATAATACAACAATTTCTATTACACATGCCAAATGATCACTTCGTCAAGGATTTGATACTTCCATTATTACTGAAGCAGCATAGTTTATTGTAAATAAGCTCATGCAAGAATTTAAAGGCAAACTTCCACGTTCCATCAGAAATTCTTCACGCACATGTGGAATATACTGGCCTCCCGCACAGAATCCTGCTACAGAAGCACGTCTGCAGGGCGACAAAGGAGCCAGATGCTGCACTGGCAAGTCAAAAACCAGACTACCAAAGTGACTGAGTCTAAAGGAGCGTGTAACACACGCTTGGAGTCTACTCAGAAGCAGTGGAAGGCAAAGACATCTTACCCTCAGCAGCTGCCAGTCGCTGCATACGAAGATGCTAATGAAGTCCTTGCAGTCACGTCTTTCTGCTACTGCCATATAGCGGCCGTCCTTAGTGAAAGCGACCCCTGTCAGTGAGAAATTAAAAAGGAAAGAAAGAACAAGACAGAATAGCTAACAGTTCTTCCACAAAGAGAAGTTGCTCCCAATTCAAAGGAAAACTAAAAAGAGAAGGAAAAACCTTAACAGAAGATCACAGTAATCAAGTCAATGCATAGTTCTACTAATTTGCTTGTGTTGGCAATTCTTAAACTTTGAATATACTATTTCTAAGGATGCAGCTTCACAGCGGAACTGCAGCATGCTTCAGGCCCCACATCTGATTACCAACAAACAGTTACATAAAAACCAGATACTTCAAATAAGCAGCTCATTTAGCCTAGCCAATTAGTTACACAACCACTGGTACTCCAGCAGCTTCCAGGCACTGGTCCCCATCCACTCACTTCACACGCAATGCAGAGCTGCCTTTGTCACACATGGGACACATACAGGCCTCGGGCAGGAAACTGTCACCCACAGCCTCGTGGCCACAGTTCTGCCACGAGTTTCCCTTTAAATCTTTTCCCGTGTGAAAGGTGACAAAAGCCCCTCTGGATCAGGGTTTTCATCACCAATGTGTCCAGCTTGATTTAACATCTTGAAGGAGCCTACTGGGGCAAACAGAGCGCCGCGTACTTGAACAGGCCAGATGCAATCCTCATTAGAGAGGCCACATCTCGGTGCACCGGCACAGCACCCACCCCAGAGTCATGCACCCCTGAGGGCCAGTAACCCCTCAGCAGGGAGGGTGCCAGAGCCTGTTCCAAGACGCACGTTGCCTCATTACCCATCACATTCGTTTTCCCCTTTCTGCCGTATGAGGAAAGGCCCTTCCTGCGTTAGATCCGAGACACTTACCCTGCTGACAAGCTTTGGGATACTTGATGTAAGACACAGATTTTGTACACAAGGACCACACAGTTATCCGCAGCTGTTAAAGAGAGAGCCAAAGTAGTATTTGTTTATTTTTGTAGATAAAAAAAGTACACAGCAACCCATAAACCTAATTCAGCAGCACAAAGTAGATCAATATACTTCTGAGGCTAATTAAACTCCACAGCTCTTCTGTGTGGCTCAAACTCAAAGTCCTGGGAAGTAACGGTGAGGAATTCTCTCCCAACTCCCTTCAGTTTGCAAGGTTACTCGTTCCAAATTAACGTTACAGCACACTGAATACTCTACAGGGGTCCATGAGGTGCACAACAACAGGCAGAACAGCTCTTCCTTACCATTAAAGTTACCGATATTAGCAGGAGCCTAGCTACACGATTGCCAAGGCATTGTACACAGACACTTCTCAGCGGGGAAAAGAGTTTCATCACAGAATCCAGAAGAGACGTGAGAAGTTTCTTGCATTTATGAATGGATGAGACCTTACAGCAGCTTAAGAACATGGTAGCCTTGTCCCAAGAGATACAAAGTATGAAAATCCAGCTGTATTTTTCAACTTCTAGACACACTCAGCTTTGACAGCTAATCTGCATTTTGCTCTTCCCACCTCAGCCACCCACATGAAGGCAACATTCCCTCATTGCTGAAGGGATTCAAAAAGAACCAAGATACACTATGCCAAGCAAGGTATTAACATCCCATCTGGGGTATTTCTGGAGGCTTCTGCATCCATAAACTGCAGGAGCTGCGGAGAAGGCAGTCAGCTGCAAAACAAACCTCTCCACAGCTCTTCAAGGTCACAGCCCGCATTCTGGAAGCTCCGCGTTGCCATCTGCAGATTATTCAATTAAAAACAAATACTTACTCTCCCTTAGCAACGGCAGCCACACCAGGCATGTGCATTAATCAGCATGTCATGCGAACCTTCGCATTTCTATCTGGAGCGAGGAATGTTTCCAGCGTAATCTTTTTCTTGCCTTTTCCTACATTTTATTGCACCAAGGGAAGAGATTCTCAGGGAGGTGCAGGTAAAACTACTTTTGCAATAAAGCACCGTGCTGAGAAAGCTATCTGCCAGAACTACAGAGCAATAAAATTAGTTCCGATTCATTATACAAGTAAAACTTCGGCACTGTCTGCCACCTCACCACGCTCCCGCCCGAGACGCAGGCCAACCACCGGCCGCCTCGGGAGGAAGGTGCTGCCACGCTCCCTGTGTTTGTCCTCAATGCACATCTTCCTTCTCCGAACCAACCGGTCCTAGTCAATGGTGACAAACTCCAAGGTAGCAACCCGTGTGTGCTCCATCAGAGCCTGTGGTTTTTTCATCGCTGACATTCACATCTTTGCTAAAAAGCATGATTCAAGTAATTAACACAGTGTTCAAACCGGGTTACAGAATCCAGAGATACACGGAGCCTCAAAAGAAAAGAGCAGCAGTAGCTGTGTTCTCCCACTGCTTTTTACAGGCAAAAGAAACTTGTGAGATTTGAAGAGACAACGCAGGAATTTTTTTCATTTATTACAGGAAAGAGCACACCCAGATTGGATTTCAGTCTGTTTCTATCTTAAATTAAAACAAACATTGGGCCACTATTCAGTGCGGCTTTTATTATTCTCTTCCTCTATTTTGCGGGTATGAAGTTACAACTACACATCTATAGTACCAGCTTTAAGTTTAGCAGGTCCTAGAGGAATGCACTAGAGGAACAACATTAATCAAGTTTTATCACCACAACTGCTCGCTTCCGGACACACAAAAATACAGCGTTGTTAGTCTGCTCTTCATGCAAGATTTACTTTAAAAATACCAACACAATGCCTACCCACATTCTTCTACAGCAACTGCAATAGTGATATGTACTGCTCGCTCCTATTAACTGCGGTGTTAAACGCACTCGCTGCCGTTCCTCCCTTGGCCAAACCACGCAGCGTACACAACACGCATTCTACAGCCACTTAGGACAAGCTTAGCAGCTGCAAGCTTCGAATGCTGAGGCCTGGATCGTCATTTTTCCTGACAAAGGCATCCAAGTTTACATTGTGCTGCTACTCGGCCTCACAAGCAATTCAGCTGCCTGCCGTGTGTCAGATGCTCCTCTCTCCTGGGCCACGCAGGCTGGCTCAGAGCAAGACAAAACCTTACTGCTCACATCAAGCTCGAGTACACGGAAGAGGAAAGTCTCTCGAGGTGAGAAACAGCCCAGCACATCACGTGCAGGGCTCCTGCTGTCACCTCCGCCTTGCCCGAGACTCCACCGCAGAAAAGGCAAGGACACCTTTGTTTTGAAGGTGTCTCTGCGTCCATCTCCGCTTCATCCTTGGGAGTGGTGCTCCGCTCCTCAGACAGAGCTTCTCCAGAAGGGTCGCGCTCTGTAACACCCCAGAGCAGACGCTAATAATGGTTTCCCTGTTCGTTCTTGTCACATTGTGCTTAACTGCTGAGCACACACTTCACCCACACCAGGGGTTCCGGTAACACTAACACCGACCTTGGTGGAGCAGCACTGTAGTGCCCCATGCACCTCGCCCCACATCGTTTCCTGCACGTACAGCATAAATTGCAATACTGCCCTTCCAGTGCCAGGGAGGGACCACAGGGCACAAGCACCACGCGCTCCTGGGATGTCACCCCCAGTCTACAAAACCCCCACAAACACACCTTCAAAACCAAAGGGCTCTTACAATATCGGGTGCCTACAAGTCTTTGGTAACCAAAGCGCTTCGCCTTCAGACTTGATCTAACCTGTCACAACACACCCACACAGCTAGTAAGATCCTCTGTTCGACTTCAGTCTCTCTCCGGAGAGGGCTGCAAGCTCGTACGGGAAGCACACGACCGCCCCGAGACCATGCGCACGCTCTGCTGGAACTTCATGGCAACCTCTTGCCCGAGTCGCACAGGACATAACCCAAAGGCTTTGGCCCGGGGTTACAAACATGGAAAAGCAAAGCACTGCGATTCCCCAAATCAGGATTCCTTTTCCTTGTTCTATTTGTATACACTCAAACCCTTTTATAAACACTACCTGCTTAAGGCACGGACTTCACATCTATCTTACATGGATGAACGTGGTCACAATTTAATTGTGACCAGGAGGGAGAACACTTCACATTCCCAACAGGAACCAAAATATTCTCAATCTCACCCAAGCTGCCAACGTAAACCAGCCCAAGAAAGATTATTTGGCAGCTAGCAGATATGATTAGGAGAGACAAACAGAAAGTGCAGAGGGTCAAAGAGAAAGTCAAACACTTCAAAAATTACAATAAACTGCATTGCTCTTATTTGCTCTTCTCAGAGATTTTGTGGGGAAGGGACAACCACTTTTTGGCAGGAGCCCAGATCGTGCTGGGTTACGCCTGCAGCAAGCCCCGCTTCACTGATCCTTCGGAGGGGTGCTTACCCCTTAGAGTAGCTGACTCAATTTAGCAGAGGTGTCAAACTCAACTCCTAATGATAATGGTGTCTGAGAAGTTTTCAGCTGTTGTTTTGCAGTGGAAAAACAAACCAAAAGCAGAAGCATTTTTAAAATAGCCTAAAAACAGCTGAGAAATAAAAAGTATTTAGATGGTAACGTGATAAACAGTCTCCAGCGCTGCGTTCAGGACTACATCCCAATGTTGACAGCTACAGGCAGGTGTAAGACTGGTGATTTTCAACAGATAAAAACACACTTTTAAACAATCTTGCATCTCAAATGACTGTCAACTTTTGTCCCAGACTTGACTGGGTCACAAGGCCTCCTTACATAGCAGTGTCTGTCAGCACCGGATTTCAGCAGATTATTCAGAGCACATTCCTCGCCAGAAAGCATTTTTCGACCAATGTAGCCATTTACAGTTACTAAGGATTAGCTCCAACATACACAGAAACACACACTTCTGTCCCCTGCTGCTGTAGTGCGAAAGAAGCTCCTCAGTGCTTCAGGACCCAGCGTGGAACTAGGAAAGTACAGCGTATGTAGTTTCTAAGAGTGGCTCTGAAAAGGAACGCTCAGAACCAATGCTGCTGATCTTCACGCTGTTTGCCACAAAACCCGAGCCACGAGGAAGCAGAGGATCCGCCTGCCTTCTCCGTGCCTTTTACCTACAGCTCTTGTTTGAGCCTGGCATGAGCCCACGAACTCAGGTGGAACAGCAGCACCGTGGGAGGGGAGATACCTGGTACCACACCTTCCACGGGACAAACTGGCAGCGTGGAACCTCCCAGCCATCAGCTTGCCACGTTACACGCTGCAGGCACGCAGAACTGCCTCGCAGACAGCAGATTTCAGCAGCAGGAAGCACCCGCTACAAAACAAGTAGCAAACAATAGCCATGGGACAACAAGCTGCTTCCCAGCGCACTGTGTGGCCCAAGATAATTAGCGTGGTGTCCCAAGCTGTTCTGGGTCCAGCCAGACTTCGCACAGCATGCTTTCAGAATGCTTTTTTCAACTAATTCAGGTTTTCTCTTGATTAGTTAAACAAGAAAAGAAGTATCTCCATTTTTTCCCCCCAAATAACATGCCTTTCCTAACAGAACTGTACTCTAGCCTGGTATAAACAACAAGGTGATGAAAAAATCAAGTTGCAACTACTCTGACCACTTCTCACATGTGCCTGTAAGATACAAGCAGACAATTAAAGGAAAAAAAGGCTTTCCAAGTGTGGAAGTACCGTTGGATATATCCAGCTGCCCACTAAAACTACTTTTTGCCTGGCAAAGCCTAGCAAGTCCGTATCTCACTTTGGAGCTTGCAGCCTGGATAGCAGCGCGGACAGTCCCCACAGAAGGGAATCCTGCAGTCCAGCAGAGCCAGAGTCAAAGGACCAAGCCTACATCTTTTCTGCATCGCAGCAAGCCTTCCATCCTAGACACCGACAGAACAACCCCTCCACTTTTAACACTTGAACTAATACACAGGACAAAGATGCTTTCAAAAGGCTGGGCCAGGTAACTAGGCACTACACACACTTTTGTAATCAAGCACAGCAAATTCCTCTGCACCTGCCAGAAATCCATTACTGTGAAAAACAACCCACTATCAAGAGAAAGGACAGTCTCCATATACTTCCTCCAGTAAGACTGAACCTTGTACACCATGCTGCTTATTGCTGCCCATCTCTAAAGGTTGAACAGAGTCAAAATGAATTTTGGAAACACATGTTAGAACCCTGCTGCACTCATCTCGAGTGCAGAGCTGTGCTCCAGTCACAGCAGAAAACCCGCATTACTCACTATAATGCTGACCACAAAAAGATCTTGACTGTAAGTTAGCCGAGCAGTAAGTTTTCTGAGGCACTAGTAAGTACAGACTGCTGCAAATAAATGAGCACAACCATATCCTTTAAAAAATTTCTAGGAGTAAGGAAGTTATTTTTGAGCTTCGAGTGGAGCTCACATATTGACCTGTAGAATTACAACTATGAGTAACTAGCTGGAGCTGTTTGAAAGCATCAGGCTACCAAAACCACACTGCACTGGTCGAAAGGGATCCCCTAAGCCCTCCAAGCAACCACTGAATTTGATAACGTACATAATACACCAATATTAAGTATCCTGACAGCTTCTGTCTCGACCACTACTCGCATCTGTCCTACCAGACTATGGATTTCGCAGAGAGAGAGAGTAAACACAGCTCAGACATCGGCATAACCCAGGCAGCTGTCTGACAAAAGCTAATTTAGCAACCTGTTTACAGCTGGAAAGAAAACTTATCCCAACACAGATGCCAACTTGGCAAAGGCTTAATGAAATCCTCTGAGGTCAAACCAAGTTCTGTTTGGAGGCAATAAATACTTGCTGGTCCACCCCCACACGCACGTGCCACGAGATCCTCACTTGTGGCACATAGCACCGGCCCTCAGTTTGGGTTACTGACTGCAACGCTGCTGCCTGACCATCGGGCGACTCTTTTCTGACTTCAGGCTGAAATTCTGGAGCTTTTTTTTTATTTTAATTGCCACCTGGACAATGCATTCCTGGGAAAACAGAGGCCTACATTCACCACTCCTTGTGACCTGCTATCTAAATGGGTGCAGGTGGAAAGAGACTGCTCTACAGCCAGAAAACCTCTACCCTAGTCAGCACTGAAAAGCCTTGCCTGCATCAGACATCTTTGCCAGGGAGTTCCACGGCATGTGCATCAGGAACTACACCGTGGCTGTACACAAGCTCCTCACAGGTTCCCTTGAGAGCAGGGCGTGCACTGAGCCCAGCCCGCACCCACAGATGACAAAAGTTCCCCATCTATATTCCACTGGGATCAGGATTTGCACAAAAAGCGGAAAAATCTGGCAGTGTAACATTTGAACTCAGTGCTGGCGAGGGTTATGACACAATAACCCCTCATCTAAAAATCCATCTACAGTTTTGGTAAGAGCAAATACAGCAGAGAGAAGCATCTTGCACGTAGTTCTCAGCCATTTTCTGACCGCTCATCACTGCACTGAGTAACATGAATTGTCAGCTCCGACCCAAAGACTGTCAAGGTGGAGTCAGACTTCCACACACCTTCTGCATTCAGCATCCCCAAACTGATTTGGATTCTACCTCAGCGTGGATTCCAGAACACGGCTCTTAGTCAAGAAGCACTTACAGGTGTCTTCATTTTAATTTTGCAAGTGGGTCTATCAACAGCAGTCTGACTCCTGCATGTCAGATCAAACAACTGTGAAAGCACTTCCAGGATCTGGAACTAAATCTCATCTCACAGGTCATTAAAACTAAGACCATATTTTTTAATTCCACAGCCACTCTTAAATTTTATGGTTTGGGTGTTTGTTGTGGGGTTTGGTTTTTTCCCCCAGTAGAAATCCTGAGCTACAACCAACACGTTTGATTTCTAAAATTGCTTCAATGAATGCCAGTTACTCCTACACTTCTCTCAAACACGTAATTTTACCTTCAAAGCTGAGCGTCTGTTTTCTATCTTAGCAGAAGCAAGAGGATAAAATGTTAACAGAGTAACTAACATCTAAATGGGAATTAACCCAGATTACATAGACGAATATAGGAAAACTATATCCGCGTTCTTCACCACCACTACAGCTTTAAGAGCTTTAGGTTATTTTAAGAAGCAAAGGGCAGACAGCAACATCTGATACCGTGGAGAGTAATCATGACTTCACACTTACATGGAACTCGGTTGTATTGAGAATGTGACGACCATCCGGACTCCAGCATGAAGCCACCAATCCCGCGGAGCCCTCGTCTATCTTACAGTGCCAGTCGGGCTGCTCCAAGGACCAGACCTAGGTGGGAGAGGAAACCAAACAGGCAGCGTGGCAAACCCTCTGCTTCCCAGAACACACTACAGCTGAGCCAAGGTTCCTGCGTCGCACGCCAGAGAGGTCAGGAAGCCTCCGAAAGCCCGTGGCCATGAAGGACTGGCGCTGGATCCCACTGCAAAAGTAAGCCCCACACCCCCGTGTGATAATTACAATTTGTAAAGTAAGGTGACTTTTCTTTTTTCCTTCTGTGACAAATGTTCTGAACATCCAACACTTTAAAAAAAGTTTTAGTCCACTGAACAAATTTGCATGTACTTATTTCCTGCTGAATTACAAAACTGATCAGATGATCTCCACCTTTCACTTGTTTTGATAAATACTTTTATTCTAAATTTGTGGCTTTTTTCAAACCAAGACCTTCGTCACGGTTTAAAAATAAGGGTGTGCCAGGTTATCCTCAATCCACGCGCGGTCGCTAACGGCATCGGTTCCTGCAGCTAAAGCAACGCACCGGCGCTTGCCACCAGGACGCCCTCGCTCCGGGCACGCGCCGAGCCCCGGCAGGGAACGCGTTCGGTCCCGCTTTGGCCCTTACCTGCACGATGCCGCGCTTGTACATGGCGCACAGGATGAACAGGGAGTCGGACGACCACTCCATGTGCTGGATCTGGTCCAGGCAGGTGTAGAGCTGGAGCACCTGGAGGGACCGCACGTCCCGCACCACCAGGCGGTACTGCACACACGAAGCCTGAGCGAGAGCCAAACCAAAGCCGGGCTGGGCTGGGCACCACGCGGGGCCCGCAGCCCACGGGGGCCGCCCCGCCCCAGGGCTTCCAGGTCCACCAGCTGCCCGCGAACCGCGGCGGTGAGGCGGGAGGG
>VWZZ01004223.1:111243-153959 GCA_013399095.1 Psophia crepitans | reverse complement strand
GGGGCACGCCGGGAGTTGTAGTCCTGGGGCGGGGCTGTGCCGGGGGGGAGCCGCTTTGTTGTTATTATGCAAATATAATGTATTAGTATGCAAATGAGCCGTTTAATGAGCGTTCAGACGCCGGTCCCCCCGCCCCCCCCCGTAGCCGGAGTAGGCCCGGCCTCCCGGTCCTGCGCGAGCTCCGCCTCATTCAGCGCTTTTCCGCGGGCAGCGCCCCGCGCTCGGGTGCCCTGGCTAATTACTGCCGCTGGCTAATCACTGCTCCTGGCTAATTACTGACAGCAACGGGAGAACAGGCGGGAGGTCCTGCAAGGTTCCCCAGCTGGGACAGAGGAGCCGCAAATTGCAGTAGGAACACACCAGGAAACAGCGTGGGAACGGGTTAGAATAAACAGATACAGAAACAGATAAATAATGAAGTTTGGGGGCAGAGCGAGCCAAGGGTGGCCAGCTAAGGGGAGAGGCCGGATAACCCCTCCTCGCGTACATATTCCCTTGGGAAGCAGCCCCCCCCGCCCTGGCACAGAGGGCTGCCAGCCTGGGCACACGGTTTTCCCGAGCCGGTGGTGGGAACCGGGACCGGGATGTCTGTGTCCTGCGAACGCTCTGGGCCTTCGGGCGATGAGCACAACTGCTGAGGAGGCCTCCGCGCCCCTGCCCCACTGACCGGCCGGCCAGCCCCCGCCGGCGGCTGCAAGAGCGGTGCTCTGGGTGGGACCTCGCTGCCTTGTTCGTCATTCAAAAAATAAACCTCGGGGTCAGAGCAAACATTTGGAGTCTTGTTTTCATTCCGGATTGGGCATTTAGACCCCAAAACCTGGTTACAGCGACCCCAACGTGTGTCTGGGCTGGTGAATGTGTCCTGGTGCTGCTCGGAACAGGGGGACTGCTGCGCCACAGGCACCCTCGGCCCCGCAGCGCGGGTGCCTGGCGCAGAGCTGGCTCAGCCCCTGCACGCAGCCGGGTGGCTTAACGCGCAGCCGACGTTTTAGGGGTAACGAACGCCGCTTGCCGCTTTCCCCAGGTGACCGAGCACAGGTAAGGGGCAGGTGACCAGCAAAACCAGCTTTGAAACGGGCTGGCAGTGAGGTGTATCAGCCAGTCCACACAGCACAGAGAATTAGAGTCTCAGGGCTAATGGGTTTTAATCGGCAATATTTCAATCTCCATCCACCGCTACTCTACGCACGTCTTGGCAAGCCACTTTTACCCCTGGGGGGAAGCAGCGTGGTGACCACGGGGCCCTTGCTGGTCCCCAGGCACGCTGCCCCGGTCCTGACGCCCCAGGAGAGGCGAGCTGGTCACCTTGACCAACGCGAGCACAAAACCAACCCGGTCCATCAGTCTGGCAAGGGGAAGAGCCTCTGTTGGTGCAGCGGTCTACATCGAGCTCCTTCCCCTCTCCATCACCATTCCACCCCAGCAGCCGCCTCGGGCGCGATGCTGCTGCGGAGCCTCAGGAGCCAGCTTGCCCCGGAGTCACTTTGGCGCCGGTGACCAGCTTAATTCCCCGGCACGCTTGGCTGAGCATTCCCCACCCCCTTGCAACTGCCTCCTGTTCCAGGAAGGAGTGCACAAGCCTTTGCCTCACTTTTCACATAGCTTTCAAGAGCTCCAATGTCATTGCCTAGGCGACCGGGACGCTACTCGATTTAGTGCAGTAAATAACGTAGATCCTCAATCCCAGGCCGCTCCTGTCCGCGGGAGACCTCCGGGGGAACTCGAAACACTTGGGAAGCCGGAGCAGGTAGGAGGAAAAAAAACCCAAACCCAACAAAAGGAAACCCCTTGCTGTTTGTGTGTGGGAGTTACTCAGCACGACCCTCTCTCACGTGCTCGATAACGCCGCTGGAAGATGATTAGCGGCCGCTTTGCTTTCTAGGCTGGTTACACAATATCAAAGTGTCTTGGAAAGTTTGCTCCCAAGTGCCGTAGATCCGGAGTTAAAGCACTTGCGGAGGGAAAGCCGGGCATGCCTGGGATGGGAAAAGCGGCGGTGGGGCTGGGTACCGGCAGGATGCTGAGGCTGGCTGCCTGCCGCCCGCTCCCCAGGCAGGGCTGGCGCTCGGCTGCCAGGGAGGGAGGGAGGCTTGGCTGGGTCAGCCTCCCGCCCCATCACGAGCTGCCGTCACCTCTATCGTCCGAGAGGATTGCTGTCGAACCCGCCTGCTCCTTGGAAAGAAAATTGTTGATAAGCTGCTGGACCCCAAGGAGGGCTCCTGAGATCGGAGTGTGCTGCAGGACAGCCTGCTCGTGGGCGCTTTTACAAGCCTCGTTGCGCAGGCGTGAGTGTAATGATCTGGGAGAAATGAGCAGTAGCACGGGGCAGTGGCGCACCTTGGGATCTGTCAACATTTTGCAAACATTATTTGTGGTGGGCTGGATGAGTCCAATAGGTCTCATCGTGCAGAAGTGGAGAGAAGGTCCAGGGGCCTGTTTGCAAACCATCAAGCAATACTCAGCAGCTCGATAGAAGGGTTGGAAATGGCTCTCAAAAGACTTCTCTCAGGATGGGCCAAGAGCCTTTAGGAATTAACAGCACTGTTACACAGGGTTTGTGCGTTTATCTCCATTTCATTCCGGGCTGTTAGAGCGGCAGGACAGCGGGAAATATGGTATTGCTCAGTAAAATGGCAATGGACATTTCCAGGTGCCTAAACTGAGGCTTAAAGTTACTGATGAGATCAAAGATGCTCCATCTAGAGACCGCAGAAGCTCAGCTGCCAGGCATCCCTCTGATCAAGGCTGCAGCCCCTCGTTACACCCGTGGTACCCTTTACCTTCCCTGTACCGATGAAAGAAGGAAGTTGAATTTATAATAATTCCTAGAATATATTCAGTCTGTGGTCAAAGCTGTGGGCTGAACGAAGCACAGTTCATCTGCTCTGCTTCTCCAGAGTTGTTCTCCTGTCTTGGGATGGCTGTAGCAGACCCTGGTCCGTGATTTTCATTCTCCTTGTGCCCTGGGGCTGGGGGAGAAACGGCTGGTTCGGCTGAGCTGGGGCTGAGCTGGCGTTTTGGACCCAAAGTCACGGCAGTGGGGAAAAGGCAGAGGACACTGAGCATCTCCACACGAACCCTTTGGAAATCGCTCGGTGGCAGTTCGCAGGGAAGGTACGTGGACAGAAGGAACCGGCCCGGGAGCGACCCAGCCTGCTCCCACAGCCCCGGGGGGGTGGCAGCCCCTGCCTCTAAACCCCACGGCAGGCGAAGGTGGGGGATTGCCTCTTCGCAGGCTTTGTCTCCGTGTTCCTGGGATTTTTTTTTCCATGTGCACTTTCCCTGCAATGCCCAGACTAGCAACAGAGGGAAGCAGCAATCCAGCGAAGGCTGGCCGGGGGAAGCATGCAGAGAGCGGCTCTGCCAAGCGAAAACAGGCAAATCCCGCCGGCAGCCTCGGCACCCAGCGCCAAACCCCCCGATCTGCCTGTTTCGCTCTCTCTTCCCCTGGAAGCCTGCCACAACCCGGCGTACGTCCCGGCGCGGGCTGCCCCAGCCCGCGGGCGGCCGCCCCCGTGCCAGCCACGCCAAGCATCCCCCACGTGTCCCTGCGAGGGACCCCTTGCCGCACTGTTCACTGGGCAGAGGGATCGTCACTTTAACTAGCAGGTTGGGTCTCTGGAGGTGTTAAATCCTCCTGCGGGCATGGGGGGTGGCTGGGGAGCTCTTTCTGGCAGAAGTTGGGGTGATACCTCAGGTGCTGGGAAGCGGGTGACCTCAGGGAGCTGCACAGTTGTGGCAGAGGTCAAATAGCCTCCAAACGGATGGGGGGGCTGGAGGGGATGGAGCAGAGCCTGGGCTGTGGCTGGTGGGAGCTCTGCCAGCACTGTGTTCAGCCCCGGGTTAGCTGCCTCCCGGTGCTGTTCACACAGCCTGTAGGCGCTGGGAAGGTAATTACATCCAAGCTCCTCTAGCAGTGCAGGACAAGCTCTTCCCAGTTCACCCTTAATTCAGCCGTGCCACAGGGCCTCCACAGCTCCCGTGGGGTGTTTGTTCCTTCCGCCGGACCTCACCGTCAGAGCGCTTCCCCGGCTTCCCCACCACGTTCCTCCACCGTTCGTTGCGTAACGAGCCTCTCGATGGCACCTCCTTTTAGAGTAACTTACACTGCCATCAGCCCCGCTGCCAACCCTGAGGAACGCTCCGTGCAAAGTCTCTGGTCGTTCTTTATCATCGTAGAGCCCGGCCGTCGGGCAGAGACTCTCGCCGCAGAGATGCTTTCCCAGGCTGCGCAGTGATCGCTGCGGCAGGGACGTGCAGGAGCAACGCCGACAGCCCCAGCTTCTCTTTGTACCGCGGAGCTTAGAGCTCGCACGTGAGAAGATGCTGGCCTGGCTTTGCAAGAGCCAACTGTGCTCTGAAAGAGAAAGGGAACTTCCAAAACGCCCTTAAAATATTCAGATTTTTTTCCTTTCGAAAACAAGTGCAGCCACGTGGTTAGCGCTGGTGTCACCCATCATGACCACGCAGCCGGGGCGGTGCAGAGCCACTTTCTCCACTGAAGGGAAAGGCCTGGCTCCGTCCTGAACCTGCCGCTGCCCTGGGCCAGGGAAAGCAGCATGGAAGCAGGGTAAGGCCACCAGCAGTCACTAGCATCAGCTCAAGGCTTTTCCTTTGCTCAAAGCTGCCGCGTAGGTCCTTTCGTTTCTCTGTGTGTCACACGTGGGACGAGGAGGGATGGGAGGACACCAGACTCTCACTGCTAGCTGTTCTGCGACCAGACCCGCGGGAAAGAGCCCTCCTCTGCTGTGGCCAACGCTCCTGGCAGAGCGGCTGTGGGTGCCGTGCCTCGCAGAGGAGTCGTAGATGTGGTGGAAAGCTGCATCAGCCCGCGGGATCGGCTGCGGGGAACACCGCCCTGCTTTCACTTTAACCCCGGCCCCTGCAGCCGCCCGCTCCCCAGCTGACTCAGAGGGGCCCGGGCGAGCCCGAGCATCACTCTCGGTGCGAGCGGCTGCCCTCGCGCTCGGCGGCTGGAACCCCAGAAGCAGGAAGTTTTCAGGCTTTCACTATGAGGTGTCGGTACCGAGTCGAAACGAGATGCTCATGCTGGTGTGGGTAAAAGGAGTAGCCAGATGGTGCCTGGGGCAAATCCATGTCAGCCAGGGCAGGGAAGCGGTCCCGCTGCTCGCAGGGAGCAGGTAGGAGAGGAGGAGGAGGGCCACATGGCGGGGCTGCCAGCAGAGGAAGGCAGCGAGGAGCTCAAGATGGCTCCGCCAAATCTGCCGCTCCTGTTGCTGGGCTCGGCGAGGTGCTGGGCGCAAAGGGAGAGCCGAGGTACGCTGCGTGCTTCCCTCGGCGCTTGAGCGAGGCCGGGAAACCCTGTCCAGGGGCAGGAGGAGCAGTCGGGTTGAGGATGACGCTGGTTATACCCGGGCAGCAGGGTTCAGGCGGCTCTGGCTGAAGAACTGGCTTTCTCAGAGACTTCCCGTCTGCCCTGCCCGGTAAACGGCGTGCGTTCTCCCAGTGACGCGTCCTTGTCGGCAAAGCGGAGGCCACGTTCCCACCTTGTGCTACTCGGGGGGCATAATATTCCATTCAATAACATTTGCAAGCTGCTTGGAAGCGGGAAGGTCATTTTAATGTCTGAGCAAGTAAGATTTAGGATATCTGCATCATGGCCTCACCACAAACCGGCGCTACGCATCTGGGTGCCTCTCCTGTCTTCATGCCTTTACGGATTTGTGGGTGTTTGCAACTAGAGCTTCCCGAGGAAAATACGTCAGCCTGTTGGCAAACGACGGTCCTGGGATAAAAACTGCCCCGTGCCTAAAACGGACAAACCAGGGCAGAAGGGCTAGATCAAGACAGAGCACAGGCAGCCTTCTTTTGAAGCTAAGCGGCTGCTGGCTTGGGGGATGCTGAACCCTGCAGATGTCAGAGCTCTGCCATCCCACTTTCCTTGCACGCCTCGCTCGGAGCTGGTGGCAGCCGAGGACATTTCCTATCCCAGCCTACGGCGTACAGCCTGCGGCCCGAATCTGTGGCACTGCCGTGATTCAGAGGCAGGAACATCTCTCCTGTATTCCCCAGATTCACGGAAGGGGGTTTCCCCACCCCAGAGCAGAGCGGGGACCACCCTGTGCAGCCCAGCACCCCGACCCAGCGCTGCAGCAAGGGTGCCTTTGGCCCTGCTGCTTGCTGCGAGACCTACCTTTCAGCCACCCAGCCTGGGGCTTCAGTCTGATTCAGAAAGCCGATACTTGAGAGTTTGGTATGGCCGTGCCTAAGCGAGAGCCCCAGCCCTGTGCTGAACAGACCTGGTCCAAGGCGATTACTAAGAGCAGTTGTGCGAAGCCTCCCCGGGGTGCGGGGAGCTGCTCGCTGCCGTGCTGAAGCACACCGCGAATGCCTTCGGCACAGGATCGGTGCTTAGCAGGATGGGCTGACACCCAAACACCCTGCCGCTTCGGCCCTTCCCAAAATACCCACCCGTCTGTGAGGACGCTGGCCCGTGATGTCGTCACCAGAAACACCACCCCTGCGGGGAAGCCTGGCAGTTTTGTTTCGTTACCTGTAGCCGGGGTCTGCAGCAAAGGTGTTCCCAGTTGCCTTCTGCCCTGCGCAAGCCGTCTGTTGGCGCAGCAGAGGCCAGAGCAGGCTCGGCTCCGGTCGCCCCCCGCTCCCCCCACCCCTCAGCTGGGGGGCTGAGGGCACCATCTCCCTGCGATGGGTCCCTCGGGGCTCTGGTCCCTGCCGTGCCGCTGGGCGCGGGGTGGGAAACTCCTTCCCCTGACCAGCCGCGGTGCGATGCTGACCCTGCTGTGCCTCTTTGCCCCTAGGGTGATCTATCCTTCGTCAGACTCCCCCTCTGCGAAGATGTCCCAGTCGTCTCCAGCTGATGAAGGCACGACGTTCGAGCACCTCTGGAGCACGCTGTAAGTGGCGGTTGATTGTTTGCTGTGAGGTGTACTCTGAGGCAGAAGCGGCCCTGTGCTCTGTAATTAATCTCACACATCGTTACTCCGGCCCGGGGGGAGACAAGTGTCTTTCATGCGCCTCGGTTTTCACCTATTCCTTTCCCACGTTCAGCATTTTGCTCCCAGACTCCAACCTCTTTCCCTCCCCAAGCCCCTTGGCCCCGGTGCAGCTAGGCGCTTCCAAGGCTGTGGGGTTTGCGTGTGCAGAAAGCAGAGCCCCACAAACCTTGCTTCGAGGTATCGGGCGCTGTTCTGGAGAGGGGCGTGCAGCCGCCAGTGCACCGTAACTGCACAGGCAGGAGAGCTGCAAAGGGCGGCGCAGCTTTCCCACGGCACGGCTGCCCTCGTGCACGTCGTGGGTCAGCGTGGGGGCATGTTTCCTCGCATGCGAGGAAGCAAAGGTGTTTGGGGAGCAGAAATGCTGCAGCAGCAGCTCAGGACAGGAGACACTGGCTCATCCTCCTGCAGAGGACAGCAGCCGGGCCACGTCCCCCGTGCCCTGCCTGCTGAGGAACCCCACCAGCGGCAGCAGCGCCAGGCCCGTGCCTGCGTCCCTGGGGGCACAGCGGGGCTGCTCACGGAGCCAGCCCTGGCCAGCCATGCCTGAGTACCCACACGCCCAGCCGCTTCTCCTGGACCCTGGCCCTTAGGGCAGGCGGTGGTGTGTGGCACTGTCTCCCATGTCCAGGTCCTTTTCTTGACGTGGTGCTCCAGGGCCACACGGAGATGGCTGGAGCAAAGGTCCCCTTTCAGCTGGGACCCTTGCCTGGGGTGCGGTGGGGGAGGCTGGGACCAAACCTGGGAGGATGCGCTCTCACTCGTGAGGTCGTGAGGCTTGGTGGCTGCCTAATTAAAACAGCTATTGTCTAAAATCAAACATCTTCCAGTCACACCAAGGCTTTTGCAAGCCTTCTGACCTTTGAGCCTCACACTAATCAAGCAAGGAAGAAGGACTGTGCTTCATTTCATCCTCTTTCTTCCTTGGCATCCTCTCACTTAAAGGCATCCTGAGGTGACAGATATGCTAGAGCAGCTGGGTAAATGAGAAACCTCCCAAGCCTCTGCTTGCTTTACCCACCAGGCAACAGTTAGCCTGAGCAAAGCCCGCTCTGCCATGTGAAAATAAGAGCAGAGGATGGAGGCAGAAGTTGAGAAGGGAGCAAGGTTCAAGGGAATCGCGAGTTGCTGGGTGGTGGCGCAGGCTGCGCTGCAGAGGTGGGAGGCTGACTGTCTGCCGTCGCCTTTTCCGCAGGGAGCCGGACAGCACCTACTTCGACCTCCCTC
Source organism: Psophia crepitans (assembly GCA_013399095.1). NCBI lineage: Eukaryota > Metazoa > Chordata > Aves > Gruiformes > Psophiidae > Psophia > Psophia crepitans. Next base: position 145,755 of record VWZZ01004223.1, on the reverse strand, counting down.
CATCCAACCATCCAGGTAGCAATGAGGTCTCCAACCGCACAGAGGTCACGATGGACGTCTTCCAGATGAGAAGCATGAACGACTCGGTCATGGTGAGTGCTCAGACTGCGCACACGCGAGCTGCAGCCAACGCGAACCTGTTTTCCCTGCAGTGGGCTGGGGGCTCTGGGGGAGGAAGCGGGCTGCTTGCTGATTCGTAAACCGAACGGAGCCACTACAGGGGCAGCGCTGCTGCCTGTTGTGCAGGGTCGGAACCTGGAATCGATGAGTGCACTGCAGGATTGTGGCCGGATGGTACAGCGTTCCGTAAAATAGTGGCTACTCATTGATAGACAACATTGCTGCATGCAGCAGCAGGGGCTCTGCGCTGTAACAGTGATGGAGCTCGAGCACGTTGGTGGGAGGCGAGTACAGCCCGTGCCCGTACAAGCACGCTGGAGGGGCACGTCGTGCTCCCAACACCCAGCTCTGCTCCTGCTGTGGTCCTCGGGGTCCGGTCCACGCCATTGCTGCGGGTGCTTCCCCCCAGGAAGCTGGTGTGTCTCTGTCTAAGGCAAAGGGTCTGCAAAGCGTAGTGGGCACGCAGGACATCTGGGTCACTTGTGCACGTTCGGTGCCCCAAGCAGGGTGGCCTCCCGGGAGCATCCCTGAAGCAGCGCTGGCCGTTGGCAGCATCTCCCTCCAGAAAGCTGCCGTTTCCCTCCTCGCCAGCTTGCGTCCCCTCCCCCAGCCCCCTTTTCCCTCGCTTTTCACTTGCTTTCCCTCCCTTCCCCGGCCTTTGTCTGCAGCGGGCAGGATCCTGGCAGAGGGATCAGGCGGGGGCGGCGGTGCTAATTGGGGAGCTGCCCCTCGCTGCTAATTGGGGAGCTGCCCCTCGCTGGGCTTGCCGTCGCCTTTCTTCTCGTTCCCGCTGTAACCGAAGCTGAGCCCAGCGGGAGTCGGTGCAGCGCGGGGTGCTGCCAGGGCTGGGCGAGCGCTGGCCTTGCGGGGCCCCGAGCAGAGCGGCTGCACGCAGGAGGGCAGAGCCGGCTGCCGGCCCTCGCTCGGATAATGAGCCGGTAGTAAATATTTACATTGGCCCGACTGTGCAACCGGGCGGCGTGGCTGAGCTCCCAGCGAGCCGCGGCCAGGCCTCGCCGGCTGGCGTCACCGGAACGCGTGCCGGGCTGACATGCACGAAAATAAATGCACAGACAACGTGATGCCACCGGCCTGAAAGAAAGGCAAGACGTGGGAGCCGCGGCGGAGGGGCCGCTCAGCCTGCGCCGTGATGCCTGCTGCTCGTGGTGCTCAGCAGAGCTGCAGCAGACGTGCAGGAGGCAGCGGGTGCTGCAGCACCCAGCGCCCGTGCTGATGCTCGGTGGCTGTGAGCAAGCCACCCAAATGCCCTGTGACCTGCCCTCCAGTCGGGCGTGATGCTGCCTCCCGGCATTGCACGGGCACTGCATCGCTCCTAAAAACCTGTTTCAGGGTGCTGTGGGAGGAGCTGCTGTAACTAAAGATGTGGACAATTCCTCAGCCACCCTTTTGGTTCAGAGACGACCACTTCAGGACCGGTGGTTTGCGCAGTGCTTTAGGCTTTACGTACGACACTGCTGACCTGCTTGTGTGTGCGCAGCGGTGCCGGGAGCTGGGTGATGAATGCTGGTTCTACCTTGCACAATATGCTGCACCACTCCTGGAACTGCTTATGTGCTTCAGCACGCAGCCTTCCACGGCGGGTCCGGCTGTAGGAAACACCGTTCACCCACCCGCCTCCAGCCAGAAGGAAATCTGCCGCTCCAGACATCCATCCCTCTCTATCCGTTATCCCTGTCTGTCCACCTAGATATCTATCCCCACCTGTCCATCGAGATCTCTGCCTAGCCATCTATCCCCATCTATCCCTATCGATCCATCTAGTTATCCATTTATCCACATCTATCCGCACCTACCCACCAGGACAGGGACAGCTCCGTATCTCTGAGATTCGGAGTGATCTCAGAGCTCTCGCATCGTCTGCTCGATGCAAGTGCAGCCGCCTCCGTCTGCAGGTAAAGGGTGTCAGCCCAATGGGTTTCCAGCCCAGAGCGGCTGCAAGCAGCTTTCTGGAGCAGAATGTGGCCCGGCTGGATGGTGGAGCTGGACCCCCGCTCTCCCTGCGGTGGGAATGGTTGGTATCGCCCAGTCCATCACTGGGCAAGCTGGGGCCTGCCCTGTGCTTTAATGAATAGTCATGAGGGACGGAAAGGGGTGGGCCCCGTTTTGTTGTTGGATGCAGCTAGTTGACAGAACTAAGGGAGATGAAAAAGGCAAAAAAGCCAACACACGGCGGCACACGGGCGGCTGGCGCAGCATCCCTGGCGCTGCCTGCCCCAGCCCAGCTCCCGCGCTCCCGCGTCCACCTGCCTTCCCACCCTGGCCGTCCCCGCCGCCGCCCCGACCCCATGACTCCCGTGGCGGGACGCTTCCCAGTGCTCTGTGAATCCCGAGACGACTAAAATGCTGTACATTAGCGACCCGATGCAGCATTATACCACGGTAGGTGCTACTCGTTATTAATGGGGTTTGCCTCGCTGCTTGTACTTTACATGATCCTCCGCCACTGTGGCCGGAGCGGGGCGCCTGCTCCGGCCCTGCTGCTGAGCCCTCGGGCACGCCGCTGCCTGGGCTGTGCCAGGGGCTTGCCATGGTTCGAGCCTTTCCCCATCCCGCGGCTGCACGGGGGAGCCGTGGCTGCTCCAGCCCTGGTCATGAACGATGAGCCGTGTCAGTGAGGGATGCTGCAGCCTCGGCGGCTTGGCCGGCATTCCTCTCTTGCCTTGCCCGATCGGTGCTTGCAGAGCCCGAGGTGCGACTTAAACCCTTGGTGCAAAGGTGTGCCGGCTCCCTCCACGGCGTACGTGCAGACGGGAGGCGTGCTAGCCAGAGCATCCCTCCGAGGAACGCCCTGCGGTGCTGGGCACCACCAGCACCAGTTCATTGTCCACTAGGGACCTGCTCGGCCGAGCTGGCGGCATGCACCCGCCGCCCCAGGCAGGCTTTCCTTCCCCGGTTTACAGCCTGGGCGGGCAGAGCAGATGCGGTGGTACCTGCGCTGCAGGCGAGACATCTTCAGCCCGGTCCCCGAGCGCCGAGGCTGCTTTCCTCATCATAAGGGAGCTGTGCCTGCTCTCTGGCGTTCAGAAGAGCTAGGGACGGGGGCAGCGCGGGTGGAAAGATGCGGTGCTGCACTTCCCAACCAGAAATCCCTTCGCTCCTCTCTTTTGTCTGACGTGGGTTGGTTGGTAGAAAGCAGGTACACACCGGGTTCGCTCTGTGCACTCGCGCTGTTACTTGGGAGGCTGTAGCTGCAGTCATGTGAATATTTATATATGTGTGTGTATAAATATATATGTGTGTGTGTGTGTGTGTATTTAGATATATACACACACAAGGGCTGTGTGGGGTTTGTTGACACACACACAGACAAACACTCAAGCCTTGGATTTGTTTGCTAAGGGAACGTTTCCAAAATCTAGTCCATTTTAAAACCGACGTTGGTCATTTTCCCCTGCACCTGACTTTGGGCATCTCCGCCAGCGGAGCTGCACAGCGCCGGTACTCGGGGCGCTGCGGGTGCGCGGGGCTCCTAACTCCCCGCCATGCGAAGAGGTGACCGTGGGGAAGGCTCTCTCCTCTGCGGCGGTCGGGATGCTCCTCGCGGTGGAGCAGTCCCGCTGTACCCACCCGTGAGGCTTTACAGCCGCAGGCTTCAGCCACTCGCGACCCCGGCTCTAAGCACTGCAAACTCCCAAAATCAGGCTGGGATGACTCTTGTGGAGTTATTTTCCGGCTGCTTCCAAGGGCCACCTCTCCCCCAGCCCGCCCTGCAGCTCCCGAGCTCGTGGCTCTGGAGCAGCCGGTACTGCCGGGAGGTGAAAGCCTCTGCCCCGGGGCCCTTCCTCATCCCGGGAGGATGAAACAGCTCAGCCATGGTACTCGCGGATTATTTGGGCTGCGGACCAGCCCTGCCAAGCAGCAATCCCTTTTCCCCTTGCTGCTCTCCTCCTGCCCCGTGCCTGGGCTTTGCTTTCCCAGGGTGACTCGTGCTGCACACCTTCCAGCCACTGTCGCCCCTGCTGCGCTGGCCCCGCCGTCCCTGCCAGCCGCTGCCTGCAGCCGGGCGGTTTCCCGGTGGGACAGCGAGGGCTTTCCACGTGCCATTTGCACACCCATTTTGCTGAAGTTTCACGTAACTTTTTCGCCAGGTGAAGCCTGGGATTGTGGAATGCTTGGATGGGGGTGGCTTGACTTTGGCGGGGCTGTTTATAGAGCGGCCAGAAGGAACAGAGGGGTTTCCGCACATATTTTAGGGGAGAAAATGGCTGTATGTGTAAAAGCAAGCCAGGTCTTGTTCAGCATTCCTCCAGTTAGTCACAGGCTCCAACGACCTTGCGAGAGATGCAGACAACAGGAGAACTTTTCTGGAGAAGGATGATTGCCTTTAAACCATTATACATCATAGACGTTTGGGTGAGGTTGGGATCCCAAGTTAAAACACGTCTCTTGATTCCTGAGCTCTGAGCCTTGCAGCCCTCTGGAGTCCCCATGGCCGCCTCCCAGTAGCTCCCAGTTTCCCCGAGCTGCCCCAACTGGTGCTGGTGGCTGGAGGGGCGAATGGGAGCGGGAGGGGGCCGATGCTGGGCGAGGGGGGGGGTGCAGGCGTGCAGCTCCATTCCTGCTCGGACCCAGGGTGCTGCGGGGAACCGGGACGACAAGCCCCAACACAACGGCCGCTGTGCGTGGTCACCGGCGGAGCCGGGCAGCGGCCGGCAGCCCCCGCCTCTGGGACTGCCCATGCGCTGCTGGCTCGCCAAGGCCGGGAGAGCAACCCTGGAGCAACGGGGAATTGCACTTCTCTGGGGGAAAAACACCCCACTTGCTTTGAGAAACAGTTACCTTTGGGACGTATTTTTTTAAATATCAGTTTATTTCTCTACTGCCGAAGAAAAAGATTTATTTTGTCTGATTGTCAGATGAAAGATTAAGGCCACTTTAGGCACGTGGCTTCTGAGGACGCAGCCTGCAGGTAAAAGAGCTGCCAGCTCTTACTGCGAATATCTGACAGCAGTTGTTCAGAAGCAGAATGGGAAAAAAAAAAAGTAAAGATCCAGGATTTGGTCCAGCATGTCTGGAGTAAGAGCCAGTAGATGCATAAATAGGTAGGTTTGCTCTGTGACCTTACTGCAGCGTGCTGCATCACAGCTACGCGCTTGGTAGCTTTGAGGTTTTCCCAGATTAGAGCCGCATCGGTGAGAGCCACCGAAGGCAAACAGCCCGGCTGGGAAACGCGTTACACAAACCGCCACCAGAGCTGGCTCTTCGTCGGGGAACACCTCCAGACGTGCCGTGCCTGTGTACATTCGCCACGAGTGGATGCATGCGGGAGACGTCCGGGTCGGCCGCTCAGTGCCGCCTCGCGCCGGGTGCCGGGGCAGCTCCCCCGAGCCTGGATGCTCTGGCTGCTAGAAGGGCCGCGGCCGAGCACGGACCCCGGAAAACCCCCACCCGGTCCCCGCTGGCACCAGGGTGGCTTTGCACGGCCGGGTGTGCTGCGCGTCCAGGGATCTCGCACCTCGCTGCCCCCAGCCAGGACGGAGCTGGTAGAAGGGGCCGATTTAAGCGTGTTGAGTTTGTCCCCTGCACAAGTGGTGACCTGTTCAGGAACCCAAGGGACCAGAGCGGCTCCTCCGGCTGGCTTTCCCGCACGCTGGCCCTTTAAGGAGGCTGTAACAGGACACCTGGAGCCCTGGAGAAGTGTGGCTGAGGTTTCCATGTCTCTAAACTGGCTGGTGTTTTCTTTTTTCCCTCCTCCCCTTTTCCCTTCCTCCAGTCCCAGTTCAATTTGCTGAACAACAGCATGGATCAGAGCATCGGCAGCAGAGCAGCCTCCACCAGCCCCTACAGCTCCGAGCACACCTCCAATGTCCCAACGCATTCGCCCTACTCGCAGCCCAGCTCTACCTTCGACGCCATGTCCCCAGCTCCCGTCATCCCCTCCAACACCGACTACCCCGGTCCCCACCACTTTGAGGTGACCTTCCAGCAATCCAGCACCGCCAAGTCAGCCACCTGGACAGTAAGTTGCATGTCTTCTTGCCTTCGCTAGAGAGATGCTTGCTGCTGCACACCATGTTTTCGGCCGGCCAGCCGCAAACGGTGCTTGCGGTGGGACGCGGAGGGCACGCTCGCGTGGGGCGGCTGCAGGACGCAGCCACCACCCGACGGGGACTTCGCCTGCACAGGTGGCCTTGGAGCAAAACGTGCAGGAAACGTCAGTGGTTGCTTTTCAGGGGTTTTCACCAAAAGCACTGCTAAGCACGGTGGTTCGGATGTCACTTCTCTCGCAGCAGTTCCTCGAACTGCGGGTAAACACCTCTGCAAATTACAGAGCTGGAGAAATGTCCTGGGGAAGTACCTGCCTTGTTCTCGTGGGGCTTCCCTACACGTTTGCCAGTGACCGCTGTCAGAGGCGAGGCAGCGGGCGAGACGGACCTTCGCTCACATCTACTGGGGCCGTTTTCAGCTTCGCTGTAGGTTCTCGCTAGTCATTTACAATCCTTTTTCACCTCCTGTCAGAAGAGTAACTTAATCTCTAGAAGTCGTAGCAAAATAACAGCGTAGGTTTTTAATCCCAGAGGGATCGCTGCGCAGCATCCTGCCGTCTGCGATGCGGGTGCAGCAGCCCGGTCCTCGGGAGCAGAGATGCAGGTTCGGTCTGCCGCCGGTCTGGCCATGTGTGCAGCGCGACAGAGGAGCCCTCCGCAGAGCGGGGAGCCAGGAACCGGGCAGAGCGTGTGAGGGCTGCTTCGCTTTTTGTGCCAAAAGGTCCTAAGCTCACATCCTGGCTCCTGGCTTAGTGTCACGCTGTCCCTGGCTTGGTGTCACGCTGTCCCTGGTTTTGTGTCACGCTGTCCCTGGTTTTAAGGAAAAACGGCACTCGCTGCTGGCGCCGGCGGCATTTCTGCAGTGAGTCCCTCCCTGAGCGCCTGGGAGAGCCGCTCGCCGGCACGCTCGAGGCAGGCGGGTTTTCTCCTCCGGGAAACATTAGCAGAGCAGAGAGGCTGGGACGAGACAACTGACACAGCGCGGGAGCAGCGGGGTTTCCTCCGGGGCTGCGGTTTGACATTGTCAGGAAAGAGGCAGAGCAGCACAGGAGCAATACATCAGCCCGAGGTGCGATAATGACTTTTATTTGTGGCAGCTGACGTGTTTAATTGCCAGGACAGTCCTTCCGATGGCAGACGGAAAGCGTCCTCGGGTGCTTTCACGCAGGCAGACCCCAGGGGTGGCCGGTGGGTGCTGCTCCACTCGCTGCTGCTGGTGCGGCATGAGCCGTGGTGAGCGGGTGCGGGAGGGGACGGGCTACGGCTGCTGCCGCAGCACCGGGGCTGTCTCCCGTGCAAACCAAGGGGCGGGTGGAGCTGGCAAACCAGCAGCGAGCCGGCAGCGAGCCGTGGTCCCACTGCAGCCAGATTCACAGCTGGAGGAGCGGAGCAGCTCCCCTGTGTCCAGTCACCGGAGCTGCACAGCTTCGCTGCTGAGTCGCGCTGGCTGGGGGCTTGGGATCAGCACCGCGGTTACATACAACTTGCCCTCAGAGGAGCAGTTAAGTCTTCACTTTTTTCCACTGTCTGTCCTTGCTAGATGTTACTAAAGGATGCATTTCGTAACTGAAGGTCCTTGGGGCAGGATGGGGCTCCAGCCCAATCCCATCCCTACTGAGGGGTAACACACCAGTTAAAAGTAAAGCTGCCTAGGACCTGCATGGGGAAAGGCGGCATTCCCTGCCACAAAAGCATCCAAATGGAAGCCGAGCCCACAGTGATGCAGGGTGTCTTGTCCCAGCTGTCCTGGCATACAGGGAGGAGGAGGAGAACGAGTCCGATGCTCACTCACCATTGTCCCCAGCTAGCAGTGCCGGGGAGGTGGCTTTGGGATGGAGCGGACACAGTGGCGGGCAGGGTGCTGCAGGACACCCTCGGACAGCGCTGCAGGCAGGGTGTACTCACACTGTCAAAAGACAGAGAGCACCTACTAAAGACAGGCTGTTTAATTAGCGGTCAGGAAATACCCTTCCCTCGTCCCAGACGATGCATGCTGCAGCTGCAGGGAGCAAGTCGAAAAAACCACTAACACCTTTTTGGGCTGTTGGCCCCAGGAGAGCAGAGGGAGCAGCAGGAGGCTCCCCGAGGCAGTCCTGCCCGGGGAGGGAGCCCGTGACAGCCCCCTTCCCTCGCTGGAGCCATCCCAGCCGCCTGGGATCTCCCCACAACTAACGAACCCGAGCCCAGGCCGTCTCAGCATCACCCTGTGCTGACCGTGCCCCTGGAGCTGCGGTGCCCTGCCGGGAGCTGGCTAATGGGGACAGGATTGCTTTGTGCCTCAAGCCTTGGTGTGAAGGTCTCCTGTGTACGTCGGGGCAGCCAGTGCCACCCCGTGCTGTGAGAGCCCTCCCAGCCTCAGGGGAGCTGTAAGCCCCTGCAGAGGATGCGCCCGGCAGCCGGGGCTGGGAGCTGAGTCTGCCGGGTGTGCGGTGCAAGGGGGGGCTCCCGGGAAGCAGTCCGGAGCGGAGGAGTTAGATGCCTGAACTGGCTTTAATACTTGGCGAGGCAGCCAGTGAGATGCGCGGACCTCTGAATCACGATGCTGGGGTGATTGTGCACCCCCCAAGAGCAGGCTGGTGTCAGGACCAGCACCAACCGCCCCATGCTTCACCGCTCCGACCTGAGCCTCGTGGAGAGCAGAAGTCGTCAGCGGTGCGGGGAGCGCAGGGGATGTTTCATTTGAAATAGTAATTTCTGCAGGACTGCCGACGCGGGTGCAGACTGTCCGGCTCACCGAGGTTGCCACGTGAAGAACAGTCCTGCTGCGGTGACAGCCAGATTCGCTCCGCGCCCTCCCGGCTGGTGGCTGCCACAGCCACAGGGCTGCACGTGTTGTGCTGGAAGACGGGGCTGCTGCCTTCCTCCTGCTCACCGCCAGCTCTGCATTGCTGCTGCCACGCTTGACAGCCTGTCCTGGTTAAATGGGGACAGCAATTCAGCAAAAAAATGTACGTTATACATCCCCAGACAGGCAACATCCAAATAACGTGTGTGCACAGCTGATTCTCGACGCAGGCTGTGAACGCCGGTGTGGCAGCGTAGAAGTAAGACTAGGAAAGCTGTGAGGAAACGCCGGCACTTGGGAAGGAAAGGTAAATGCACAGCCCGTGGGGCTGGGGACAGGGACACCCGACGGTTCGGTGACAGTCCGGCCGAGGGCAGCTGAGCTACCCACCTCGGCGCGCGGAGGGACGCGCGGGGTTCGGAGCAGCAGCGTGACAGAGACAGCGCTGCCTGCGCGTCCCTAGCGAGGGAAGCCTCCTGGCTTGCCAGTGCCTTAACTGCACCAAATAATTTACGCCGGGACCGCTGCAAACGTGGACCACGGATTCGGCGGGGCCGCCCCGCCAGGCAGCGCGTGGGAGCAGCGGGCAGCCCTCTGCCCGGGGAAGGCTCTGCCCGACCGGCAGCTCCGGAGGCCTCCTGCAATCTGGGGCCGGATCACGGAGAATCTGGCCAAGGAGGAACGGGCAGCTGGTGCACGGGCAGCGCCAAACCAAGCAGTTCGATGTGAATCGTCCTGTCAAACAATTTGACGCAGTTTTTTGATATAGTCGTAAGCTTTGGCTGATGGAAGCGTAGCCCCATAGATTCCTGGTTTTGAAGGGCTTTGACTAAACCCCTCTGGCTCTTCCTCCGGGCGACTTGGCGTTATCCATTCTGCCGTGCTTAGGGAAGGAGGCTCCTAAGGGGCCCAGGGCTCGTGGCCAAGGACTGTTTGGAGAGCAGCTGTCTGCACGGTGGGCTGGCTTGTTCTACAGGGGCCGGGCAGGCGAGCATCACCCAGACAGGGGGAGCAAGGTATCGCCGAGCCCGTGGCCCTCGTGGGCAGTGCCTGTGTCCGCACATCACACCCTCTGTTGACAAAACAGAAAAGGTTCAGGAGGAAGATCCAAAGAAGACAAGAGATTTGGAATGGAGGCCTTGTAGGGCGATACCAGAGAAACGTGCTGCATGAAAGGGCTCCACAAGAAGAGTAAGGGTGGCTTGATCGCAGTCTGCATAGGAGATGGCTTCTGATAGCAGCCAGCCCTTTAACCTAACAGAAAAAGACATAATGAGATCCAGTGCTTGGAAGCTGAAGGCAGGCAAATTCAGACTAGAAACAAGGTGGAAATTTTTTAACAGTGAGAGTAATTAACCGTAGGAACAATTTACCAAGGAATGTGGTGGATTCTCCAACTCCTGAAGTATTCAAATGAAGAGTCTGCATATCTCCCAAGAGATACGCTGTGCTTCACGCAGACACCGCTGGCACAACGCGGGAGCAGGCAGGGGTCTCAGGCCAGCAGCAAAGGGAACCCGACCAGGGCATCATCACCTGTCCTCTCTGCCTTAAAACGCTGGATTTCTAAATTTAGGAAATGGGTGAATGGAGAATGGATAAAGACCTGGGACGTGGGTTTGAGCCCCGCATTACCAGCACCAGGCCTGTCCTTGCAGGGGATGCTGGGCAGCGCGTGGGTGACACTGGACACCCCGACTCCCGGGCTGGGCTCCGAGCACCCATGTTGCCCCAAGCTCTGACCCAAAGCGGCTGTGCCGGTCCGTGCTGCGCGTAAGCCCTCCAGGCTGCCGCCTCCCTTTCCATTTTTAATGGCCTTCTTAGCAGCAGAGCGCAACGGCCAGATGCTGAAAATAAGGTTTTCCCTGTGGGTTCGCAGTCCCCCTCTGGTAGGCTGCTTCGGTGGCGCTGGGAGGAGGACGGGGAGCTGCGGCGCTGCAAGACGGGGCATGCCGGCAGCCTGCCTGTGTGTTGGAAGCTGTCAGGGCTCTCGGTTCCCCGGAGCTGCCCATACACGCCAGAGCCGCGAGCCGATCTCGGCTGTCTGCTCGCAGGCAGCCCCTCGCCACGCCGGCCAGCTGGTAACTGATAGATAATTAGTACTTTTCTCAGGTCAGGTTTGCGGCGGGTCGGTGCTCCCTCCCCTGAAAGCGCTATCACGTGCGCCAGAGCCAGCGGAAGCGTTAATAGGGTCTTTGGCCTCCCGTGGCCTGGCTGCAAAGGACGCGGGGGCTCGAGGCTGCCCGGGCTTGCAGGGAGCCCCTGCAGCTGGGGCAGACGGACAAACCCCCGAGCTGAGCAGCCGGGGGCTCCCTGGGCATCGGCGGGGCGGGGGGGCATCAGGCCACATCCAGGGTCTTGCCCGCTGCTGCGGGGAGCAAACGGGCTGGAGAGGCTCAAAGCCCAGCGAGATGCTCCTGCTACGATGGACGGCTGCCCGGCAGTCACCCACAGCAAACCGGTCTGCGTCCCAGCGCTCGGCTGGTGGGAGACTGCCACAGGGAACTGGTTCCAGTTGCTCTGCAGATCTTGCAGCTGGACTGGGGGCACTGGGGGAGCAGGGAGCTGAGATGGTTTGTCTGATGCTGACTGAACAAGGAGGATGGGAATAACTGGTGTGGCAGGAGATAGGTTCTCCCTTGGTGTCTGAAGGTTGTTGAGGTAGAGGTGGTTGTAAAGAGGAGGAGAAAAACTTATAGGGGCATCTACAGAAAATGAGCCCCCTCTTCAAACTCCCTCTGGCACCTTACCGAATCTCAGCGAGGCACCTGTCCAACAGCAGCTGCCCGGAGACGAGCAGGGGGCAGGCACGGCGCAGTACGCTCTACCTCCGAGCCATAAACACCTTTGTTTTTATCTGAGTAGCTGGGCAGAAGAGCATGGATATTTTGGTGTGCCAGAAGTAAGAAAGCAACCTCAGCACCAGCCCGCCCCAAAGCCCATTGAAGCCAGCCCACTGGAGGCTTTCCACCAGCTTTCGCAGGGCGTGGATGAGGCTCCAGGAGCTCCAGACACAATGGAATTAAGAAAAAAGGCAAAGGAATTCGGCGTGCGATGTTCCAACACGATCCCGCTATCAGCTCCACTATCTCGAAGGTGTATGGTATGCACAGGTCAAGGGAACGGCTTACTGGCAACCCGCTCCAGCGGGAAGGGAAGGGAAGGGAAGGCTCTCCTCTCCTGCAGGGGCTGCTGCGCAGGTGGGAGAGGACGCACCGGGGACATGAGGCTGCTCTGGCCGGCTCCGCTGCGTCGGGACCTGCAATGCGCCGGGGAGGTGGGGACCGAGGGACCTGCTGGAGGAACCCAGGCAGAAAATAGGTGCAGAAGGAAACGTGCCTCCAGGCTCTGGCCCGGCAGTGATCTCGGGCGACAGCTTTGCAGAGCCCCTGGGGAGCACCCCGGTGGGTCAGCCAGCACCGCTCCCCACCTTGGCTGCCCCGGCCAGGCTCTTCAGGAGCAGACGCAGGGCCTGCTGCTGCACTGTTGGGAGCAGAGGGTTTTACCAGGTGGGGCTGCATCCTCCACCATGACAAACACAGCGGGGAGCGTCCCTGGGAGCCCTGAGCTCCGGTGCATAAAGGGGGGGGGGGACAGAGGCTGGGTGTGCCCTTGGTAAAGCATGTTACCTGCCTGCGCCCGTTCCCGGCAGCGGCTGTAAGAAAGCAGAAGCAGCTCCCTCCTGCTCGGCACAGGGACGCTGCAGTGGTCTCCCCTGTACCCAGGTCTTGCTGCTCTGGTCTTCACATTTGATTTCCAGCAGTGATTCCCAAGCCCAGCTCAGCCTCTTCTTCCCTCCCCTCCCAGCTCGCTCCCTGTCTCCAATCTTGATCACACAGCATGAAATAACTACCGTGCTGGGTTTTGGGCTTCCTTCTTGGCTGAGAGGGAACTCCAGCACCGGCGTGGTCAGAGGACCCGAGTGTCCAGACACACAGGAGGAGTCAGACTTACTAGAAGAGATTAAAACAACGCCCGAGTGTGCCAGCACTGGCTGCTTGAGCCGTGACTAAGAGCGGCCGTGATGTACACACCGGGGAAGGAAGGGAGAGGACTCCTTCGGGGTGAACTAAGGGATTTTAATTAGCAGTAATGGCATGATAATAAAGGTAGAAGCGCGCAGCCTCTCTGCGCTGTGTCATCTTGGGGCCAGGGCTGCCCCCACAGCAATCGCCGGTGGTCCAGCGCCCATGGGAACGGGGCTGGGGGACCTGCGGGTGATGGGGGTGTCCTGAGCTGGTAATGGCCAGGGGGAGCAGAGGGGCTCCGCCAGGCACAGAGACCCCCCCGGCCTGGGCACGGCTGGCCACGCACTGGCCATTGGCACAGCATCACCCGGCAGTGCAGGGAGTGCGGCCGCGGGGGTGTCGGGGTGTCCCTTTCGGCCTCTGCTGCCCAGCCCCTCCGGCCCAGGCACCGGCAGATGCTCTCCTCTCGGCCATCTGTGATGCCCTGGACGTATTCAAACCCAGCTCAGAGTAAATGAGCAAGCAAGTAGCTTTGGGAGGAATTTCCAGCTCAGTGAGGAGTTATATAGGCCGGTAATTAAAAAATGGTTATTAAAAAAAATAGAAAGAAAAAAATTAGCTCTGTAGTCGGCATGTCTTCCAGGATCTGTCGTAACAGATTCGTCCGAGCCGGTTAACGGTATTTGCGGTTTGCAAGATGCTACATGCCTGAGTAAGATGACAGACACATTATTATCACCTCTCCGCTGCGATCTGTCCGAACCTGTCCCAGGATGCAGCTCCGCAGCTGCTTGCTGGGGAGCGCGAGGAAATTAGCAGCCGGAGGCAGCACTTTTCTTCTCTCTCTCTTGCCAGGCTAGTGGCTTTACTGGGATCCACTGACTGCAGTCCTGGACACGTCTTGAGCAGAGCTAATGAGGAGAGTGGAATGTAGAAGAGGAGGAGGCTGGTAGGGAGGAGGGGGGAGGATTTGTGGAAAAAGTAATTGTTGAGCAAATCATTTCCTTCAAGAGAGAAAGCAGGACTTGGCTGCAGCCCTCCCGAAGCAGGCAAGTCTAGACGCTTCGGTGTCAACAGTTGAAGATAAATAAGATTTTATCAGCTCCGAATCTGTTGGGACACATCCTCCTAGCGGTTCTGCTGCCCAGGGAGGGCTGGGGGGAGACGGACTTCGCCGGCAGGTCTTTCCACGCAGAAGACTCGGGTTGTTTTTTGCATGAGGCTGTCCACACCCACGGGGAAAAACCCCTCTCCCCCGCTTGCTTCCTGCACAGGGAAGTAGCGACGGCCCTGAGCAGAGCGTGGCCTCTCCCGGAGCAGGTCCTGGCTGTTCGCTCGGGGTGGGCAGTGGCGGATGCTGAGACTGAATTTCAGCGCTGCTTCCCAGCTGCAGTTGTATCGGTCGCCCTGCATCCTCGTGGGGCATTAGCTCAGCTGGATCTTGGGATGTGCGAACCAACTCCTCGGACCGAGCGGCAGCGGCACTGAGAGGACCTGGGCAAACGCCCGCAGGGGCCGACTGCACCACGGGGCTCTGTCGCTCCCCTGTGACTGCTCCCCCACGGTCAGCACCAGCGTGGGTGGTCTCTGTCTCGCCCAAGAAGTGGCCACGTTTCCATGCGGAGGTGAAAGAAACCCCGTCTAAAGACAGTTGGGGTACCAAGTCCCGAGAGAAACAGCCGTTAACGCTGCTACACTGCTAGTGCTTAATTTGCTTTTCCAGCCACTCCTGGTGCTCCGGACTTGCACTGCAGGACAGATCACAGCAGCAGGGAAGGGACAGCGATGGACCTGGCCTTGCACTTTCAGCCCAGCAGATGCGGGCTGACACGGAGAGCTGGCCAGCCCCAGACAAACCCCAGTGCGATACACGCTCTGCTAGTTTATGTAAGCTCCAGGTAGATTGCTCGGCGCTGTCACTGCGTTTGCTGTTTATACCGTACCCGCACCCACAAGCCACACCAACACATGAACCTGCTGCGCTCTGCAGACGTGCAGTAACAGACACTCTGATTTTCTCTACGAGCAGTGATGACCTCAGAGTAACGCCACCGGGGAGGCAGAGACTCACGGCCCAAGGGGCAGAGCAGGAGCTGGACACAGAGGCAGGAGGTGCCCGGGGGCAGAGCGCACCAAGCGCTTCTGTAGGCGTGAAAGAGATCCCCGCGCTGAGGTCTGGATGTGCCGATGCATCGGTGCCGGGAAAGCGTTCAGGTGTCCTGAGATGTCGCTCCCGTACCCGAGAGCGGCAGCGTGAGCGCTTGCTGTGACCCGTCTGCCACGTGTGGCTGTTTCCAGGAGGTCAGCGCCTCCGCGGGCTGCGCAGCAGGAAGGATACGAGTGACCAGCCCGAGGTCAGGCCCTGGTACAGGCGGCAGAAAGAGCACCAGGCAGCCGCGCTGGTCTGTCTGATCCAATACCAGCGTTTCCATCGCCCGGGTTCCACTGTGCAACCGCCTCGACTTGCGCTTGAGGAAAGCGCAGTGCCTTTGTGCTCTCTGCGAGCTGGGCGGGTGCTCTTCAGCTGCAGCTTGTAAAGTACCCGTCAGCCAAATCACGCGGCACAGCCCTGCACAGAGACGCACGTGCGGTGGGCGATGAGCACACACGGATAACCACGGAGGAGCAGGGGCGCCTACTCTGCCTGGCACGCTGCTTGCGGTCTGAGCGAGACCTGCATTCGGGTGTCCCCTGCGGAGAGCGTACACTGCCAAGGGTTCTTCCTGGCTGAAAGCACGGCTGGGGACGTAGAGCCTCCTGGGATCCTGAAACCACAACGCTCCTTGGCCGGGTGGCCGTGAGCAAGGTGGGTGTGCGAGGCCGTGAGCACTTCGCCCCGCAGCGCTGCACAGCTGGAGGGGCGGCTGCACGCCGCAGGGAGCGTGGCCGTGGCCACACAGGGCACAGCCCTGGCTTTTCTGGCCCAGAGTTATAAGCACGGAGTTCCTTAAAAGAATAGTTTGTTATTGTGGAAGGATCTTTGAAGGCAATCCTGGAGCTGTTAAGACACGATAAGGTTATCAGTGGAGGCATGCCTGTGTTGAGCGGCAGCCTTCCTCCCTGCGGGGCAATCGCTCTGCTATTTAACAGAGATTTATCCATGTCATAACATGGTATAATGAGAGAATTTGTTACCAAAGAACTTGCCATAATGCACCTCTACTCTTTCAGAGCAGTTTTATTTCCCAGGCGTGTTGAGGGCTGCCCGGGAATGCCTACATGAAAGGCTCCTTTGACAGGAGTTGTCAGTATTTTAACACCTGGCAAGGAAGAGCCCCCCTCCAAATAACCCTTGTTTTGCCACGATGTCTCCTCAAAACGAGGGTGTTAAACCCCTGCTGCACTGCGGGCGAGCAGGTTACGTGGGCTGCGCAGCGCGAGAGCTTCCCGCTGCAGCGGGGGGTAACTGCGTCCTGAGCAGGACCCGGCTGCCAGCCTGGGCACGGCCCCCGCTGGAGACACAGGACTGCGCCCGGGAAGCGAACCTGGGCATAGAGTCACCGCAGTGGCAGCTGTCATGGCAAAATTTGGGGATCTCAGTGGAAGGTGGTGCTCCGAAGCGTGCTCTCTCTCTGGGCAAGCCCACGTGCCTCCGACACTGAGGGTTAATTCTCCCTGCCAGACCGAGCCTTGTGCTGCACCCCCTAACAGCTGCAGCATCTTCCTGCTGCCTCCAGCACAGGGCAGGCTCTGCCCCCACACCCCCCCCAGCCCGACGCCGTGCCTCCCCGGGCACCGGGACCTGCTGCCGGACGTCGGTCCAGTGCGCCCTCCCAGCGCAAGAGCTGCTGCAGTTTGCCTTGGCAGGACCCTCTCCCCTTTATACCCTCTCTGAGCTGCCCCAGCGAGACCACCTGCAGACGGGGAGTCTGACCTGCCTCTTCAGCAGTGCCCAGGCTGGAACGGGGCTCAGCGGGACCCTCCACGGGCAGGGCAGGCTCGCTCAACCCACGGGTGAGCCCGCTCCCACGAAAGCACAGCAGGATGGGGGAGCACAGTGGGAAGGCGAGGGCTGAGCCCCCCCTGCAGCCCCCATGCGCCCTGTGCCAGCGGCTCCCCGCCGAGCCCCGCTGCCCCGGGCTCAGCAGCCCCCCGGCCGTCGGGTGAGCCACGCGGGCAGCACGGCGGGAACCTCGCTGGCCTCTGCACACCCGTATTTGGACAGCTCGGGACAAGCTTTAACACCCTGACGAATACTCTGCACGGTGGTATTTTTTTGGCATCAGGCATTATGTTGTGGGGATGAGATAAAATACTTTGAGCAGGAACATGCCCTGCCATGCAGGGACTGGCTCCTCTCTGTGTGGCAGGGGTGGGCTCCTGTATAGCAAACACATTCTTTGTGAGATGGAAAACAGCGTGGCGCTGCAGAGGTGGGGGGGAATCGCACATCCCCGCAGCTGGGAGCCGAGACACGGCTCAGGGGAAGGTGAAGGGCAGGCTCTGCCCCCCCCTCCTGCCCACGCCGCCAGCCCCTGCCTCGCTGCGGACAGTCACTTGTGGCTGGACTGGACCCAGCACCGGCGCTGGGCCCCTGCCTGCAGCCAGCCTGGTCCCCACCGCATCGAGTCGAGGTTGGGACCAACCCTGTCTGTGTCACACGTGCTAGTCAAAATTAAACCCCGAGCCTTGCGTAATTAGCTGTGATTCTGTTAATGACGTTAAGCGCAATTTCCTCAGGCTGTGGCCATCGGTGCTCCCGGCCCTCGGCTCAGGCAGGAGCTGCGTGCGACGGCAGACTCGGGGTCACGGCTCCCAAACGGCTGAGCGAGGGAGGAATGAGGGCTTATGCTGATTTTCAGCATGATTTCCTCTAAGCCGGGGCGCGGCGGGTGCCCTCGCTTTGCCGCAGCGCTGAGGTTGGCTGGGAAACCCCACGGCGCCCAGGACCCAGGAGGTGGCTGTATCTGGTTTATGTGGGAAGCGGATATGATGTAGTGTGGGCGAATTTGGTCGTATTTAAGTATTTCCAGGGAAAACCAAATATTGAGCCTAGAGAGTGAAGCTGCTGCACAGACAGGTGAATTTCCCTTGGGCACTTTCCCCTGCGATGCCCTGGGTCTGTGTGACTCAGTTCGCCACGCCACCATCCGTCACGGAGCTCCCGCGGAGCCGGGACACGGGTCAGCTCCGCGCTGGCACAGCCCCTCCAGCGCGGCCGCGAGACGGTCGGCAGTAACTGGTTTTAGAACGAATCATTATTTTAATTTGCTGCTTTACTGCCGTGTTCGCATTTCACTCGGAGTGGTGCGAAAGCAGCGGGCGGGGGGGTGAGAGGAGCTGTGGGAACAGAAACGCCCGTCGCGGCGCACGCGGGAGCGCCAGCCCGAGCCCGCGCAGCCCCCGCGCAGGGGAGGGAGCCCCCCGCTCGCACCGCAGCAGCGGAGGAAGCCGAGGACAAGCAGGGGACCATCCACCGTCCCGTCAGGCCCAGGGATATTCACTCCACGGGCGTCTCTTCTTTTCCAGTACTCCCCCCTGCTGAAGAAACTCTACTGTCAGATCGCAAAAACATGTCCCATCCAGATCAAGGTGTCCACCCCGCCGCCCCCGGGCACCATCATCCGGGCCATGCCCGTCTACAAGAAAGCAGAGCACGTCACCGAGGTGGTGAAACGCTGCCCCAACCACGAGCTCGGCCGCGACTTCAACGACGGTGAGTGTCGCCCTCCCCTCTCTGCCGCCGGCCGGGGGGGTCCCACACCCCGCCCCACGCCGCAGCCCTCGCGCGCACAGGACGAGCGTCCCGGGCGGCCGCGTCCTCTAACGCGGGGGTTTGCCTTGCAGGCCAGGCGGCCCCAGCCAGCCACCTCATCCGGGTGGAAGGCAACAACCTCTCCCAGTACGTGGACGACCCCGTGACGGGAAGGCAGAGCGTGATGGTGCCCTATGAGCCCCCGCAGGTACCCGGCTGCCCCCGGGGTGGGGGGCAGGACCAGCCCCTGCCTCTGGCAGGGCTTCTGCCTGCGCTGAGGGCGACCTCGCTGCTGACAGGGCTGCTTGGTAGGAGACAAAGGGCAGGAGCGTCCCGCTTGCCCTGGCACATCTCGGGCCACCCCTGCTTGCTCCATCCCTGCTGGCAGCTGTATTCGAGCAGCTCCCAGCCCAGTGAAGCGTCCCGCAGCATCCCGTTCCTGGGAAGTGGGGTGCAAAGGGAGATCCCCTCCAGTTCTGCCCTGGGGGACCCCAGGGCCCCCCCAGTCCTTGTGCAGTCCCCTCTTCCCAGCTGGGACCATCCCCTCACCACCCTTCCCTGGTGCTCACCTACTTGCCCTGCCAAGGTGCCAGCCCCATGCTGGGGGGGCCCAGCCTGCCTCCCCCCTTTTCACACCCCAGGGGGTCTGAGCCTGCCCCCCCCCCACCTTCATACCCCGCTCAGCGCCTGCTCTCCCCTCCCGGGCAGGTGGGGACCGAGTTCACCACCATCCTGTACAACTTCATGTGCAACAGCAGCTGCGTGGGAGGAATGAACAGGAGGCCCATCCTCATCATCATCACGCTGGAGACGAGAGAGTGAGTGGCTGTGGGAGAAGGGACGGGCATCCCTCCCCGCTGCGGGAGGGCCGGGGGCCTTCGGGAAGGAGCTCTCCCCTGCAGGGAGCACCCCCAGGGGAAGGGGACACGGCAGCCCTCTGCAGCCCCAGTCCGTGGCCGGGGAAAGGCTCTTCTCTGCCGGCTAGGAAAAGGGCTGCCGCGGAGGGACCGGGGACCCAGCCCAGCGCCGGCCTCTCCCCCTGCAGCTGGAGCCTTCCTCTGCCCCAGAGCTCCTCTTCCCCCAGGAGGCGGCTGCACTCGGTGCCGCGGGGGCCCGATTGCTTCCTGGGCGATGCGTTCAGAGGGACGGGAAGGTGCTCCCTGGTCTGCTGTCTGAGCTGGACCGTAACCTGCCGGACGGAGCCGCGACGCGCTTCCCAAGCAGAAACAGGGTCACCGATTTCTCTCCCCTCCCAGCGGGCAAGTGCTAGGAAGGAGATCATTCGAGGGACGGATCTGTGCCTGTCCTGGCAGAGACCGGAAAGCTGATGAAGACCATTACCGAGAGCAACAAGCCCTGAACGAGAGCGCAGCTAAAAACGGCAACGCCAACAAACGCAGTGAGTGCCCTTGCTGGGCAGGGAGGGGGCTCAGGGCACGGCTCTGCCGCGGCCCCAGGGTCCTGGCCTGCACCCACACCCCCCTGCCGCTCAGAGCGGGTGCCTCAGCTCCTTTCCCATCGCACCCAAAATCACCGCGCTTCCGAAGTTCGGGCTCAAATCCCCATCCAGGCATGATGCTTTAACCTTCCCCAGCTATATCTAAAGCCTCACAAGTAGGGCCCACTCCCCTTCCCCTCCCGAGTGCAAAGCTGTCTGTGCAGGGCTTTCGCGGCCAGACATATTTGCTCTTCGTTATTATTGCGAACAACGGGGCATCGTCAGCGCAGAGCCCA
Source organism: Psophia crepitans (assembly GCA_013399095.1). Taxonomy (NCBI): domain Eukaryota; kingdom Metazoa; phylum Chordata; class Aves; order Gruiformes; family Psophiidae; genus Psophia; species Psophia crepitans. Next base: position 125,445 of record VWZZ01004223.1, on the reverse strand, counting down.
GGAGAACAGCCGGCATCCTGCACGGCTTCAGCTGGGATCCTGCGGGGAGCCAACGCTTTCCTCTCTCCTTTCCAGCCTTCAAGCAGAGCCCCCAGGGCATCCCCGCGCTGGGGGCCGGCGTTAAGAAGCGGAGGCATGGGGAGGAGGAGATGTATTACGTGCCTGTAAGTGTTGGCGAGCCGCACTGGCTGAGAGCTCGGCTCGGGGCGCTGGCAGCATTGTCCCCTCTGCGGGAAACGCCTTGGGGCTGCGATGGTGGGCAGGACAGGGTTGTGGGGTCTCCTGCAGCGCTGCAGGCACGGGGGCTGAGCAGAGACCTGGAGAACAGAGGCAAAAGCATCTGGGAGCGCGTGTGTCCAAGGGAGTCCTGCACCCCCGGCCACAGGGACACCGCACCGTGCGTGGCTGGGGCTGGGTGGGAAAACGGGGCCGCAAGGAAGGTGGCCAGGCGGGACAACTCAAAGCCCTGGGCTTGTTCCTTCCTCCAGGTCCGAGGCCGGGAGAACTTTGAGATCCTGATGAAGATAAAGGAGAGCCTGGAGCTGATGGAGCTGGTCCCACAGCAGCTTGTCGACTCCTACCGGCAGCAGCAGCAGCAGCTCCTGCAGAGACAGTAAGTACCACTGAGACACCCCAGCAGGGAGCCTGGGGCTGGTCCGCTGGCTCACAGCGCCTCTGCCCAACGCCTGGTACTTGGCAAGGGCCGACAACCGCTACGGAGCCGCTGTCGGCACGGAGCGGCTCTGCTGTGCTGCAGTCCGCGTCGGCGCGGCTGCCTGAAGCCTCAGCGGGGATGTCCGAGGGGCCGGGGGGAGCGCTGGGCCAGGGGCAGGGCGGCTCCATCGCCCCCGCTGTGGGCTGACCGGCCGCTCGGCTGTCCCTGAGCAGGAGCCAGCTGCAGCCGCCTTCCTCCTACGGTCCCGTCCTTTCACCCATGAATAAAGTTCACGGTGCAGGAATCAACAAGCTGCCCTCTGTCAACCAGCTGGTGGGGCAGCCAGCGCAGCACAGCTCCGGCTCCGCGCCCGGCCTGGGGCCCATGGGTAAGGTCCCACCTCGCCGGGGGGGCGGGCAGGCGGGCAGGCAGCACCCCGTGCTCGTGGGGGCTCTTCCTGCCAAGGGAGCGGGTGGTTATCGCGGGCGGGGCGATGGCTAATTGATTTATCTGTCGTGTTGGCACGGCCGCTGCCCAGGACCCGGAATGCTGAACAGCCACCCCATGCAAGCCAACGGAGAGATGAACGGGGGCCACTCATCCCAGTCCATGGTCTCCGGATCCCACTGCACCCCTCCGCCGCCCTACAACCCCGATCCCAGCCTCGTCAGGTAGGGAAGGCGCCCGATGGCCTGTCTGTCTTGTCCTCTGACGTTTCTCGCTGTCATCCCTCACTCTAACCTTCAGATCTGTCTAGCAACTGGTCAACTGGCCACTGGTCCCGACTGAGAAATCACTGCTCACGAAACCACACAGACCGTTCCCATCTCGGAACGCAAAGCCCAGCCACCCACCAGTTAGACAGAGACCTCTGTTGCCCTCTTACACCTCGATCTGGGTAATCCATCCCTCATTAATTAAAAAGTAAACGCACCCAAACGAGAGTCTTTTCCTGCAGGTCAAACCGGCATGTGGCGTGGTGAACCTCCCCCTTCCCCTGCCCTACCAGCAAGGTCTGGAACTGCTCCGCGTGGCTCATTCCCATCAGGAATGCACGAACAGGCCTGCAGCTGGTTTCCAGCATTTCAGCCTCTAAACAAGACTGCAGCGGTTCCGACAGGCACCCCACCACGTCAGGGAGGCCGGACGTGCCACTGAACCAGAGGTGGTGGCTGCAGCCCAGCATGATGTGCCGCTGGTCGGCGCGTCGCAGGGACCGGCCCCGCTGCCCAGACTAAGGCACGGCCCCCCTCTCCCTCCCCCTGCCCGTGGCTCCGGCTCCCTCGTGTTACCCTGAGGTTGTTCCTGAGCTGGACCCCTGAGGATCAGGAGGAAAGGAGAAAAACAGAAAAGTTGTTTGAGGAGTGAGCGTAACCCCACGCTTCACTTGACACCAGTGGCAACTGGGGGCACCCTTGGGGTGGCGGTAGGCGCAGGGGAAAGCCTGGGGAGCAGCGGGAGCGCCCCAGAGCTCCCTCCACAGCCCTTCTCGGGCACAGGGGTGCGGGAGCGCGGCCAGGGCCGGAGGCAGCAGCAGCCCCGTCCTCGGTGCCCCGAAACAGGCTTTGCCGCTGCAGCGATGGTTGTGAGCGCAGCTTTTATTCGTGAGAAGTTAACGCCGCTTTATTTTCCAAATTTTTTCTGCAGTTTTTTAACAGGATTGGGGTGTCCAAACTGCATCGACTATTTCACCTCACAAGGGTTACAGAATATTTACCACCTGCAGAACCTATCCATAGAGGTAAATGCTTTGGGGAGATCTGTTCTTACCACTTGTTTCTGTCAGCTGTTGATCTGAAAAGCAAGGACAAAAGCGTTTTAAAGGGAAGGGAAAAGCGCGTTCCGAGCCGTCACACAGAGCCTGTGCTCCCCAGGGTTATCGCCTGCCCCTTCTGCATCCCTCCGGCTCCTTCGGCTTCCGCAGTAGCTCAGCCATCGGTAGCAGCCACAATAGTCTCAGCTGGTGCTTCCAGGCTGTTGGAAACAAAAGCGCTGAAAGGTCCCCAGACCAGACCTCAGGTTGATTTTCCACCTAACGCCAAAAAACCAGCTGAAGGTGCTCAGCAAAATAACCCAGAGCCAGCGGGAACACCTTCCCCGCAGTGCGGCCGGTTTTCAGTCTGGTCTTTCCTCTTCCCCTGTTAATCTTGAAGACAAAAGAGGCTGAAGTCAGGGAGCCAGGCCCGGGGCATTCGTATTCAGGAATGAAATAGCCCAGCTCAGGCAAAAGCTGGCACGAAAAGCAGCAAGCGGTACAGGGACGCTCGAAGTGCCGGGCTTGCAGGGAGCAACAGCCCTCTGCCACCGCCGGTCTCGGTTAGGGCGCAGGCTCTTGGTGGCGGTATCGAGGGCGGCACCGAGCGGGGGCTCCCCCAGCCCATTGGGGTAAGGAGAAGGAAGGAAAAAAACATGATCGCCAACCCTTTGAGCCCTAACAAGCCCAGCAAATCCCAGAGCTGGTGTTTTGGCTGAGGCAAAGCTGCCACCCGGATGCTGTTCCACGCCCAGGCAGTTTGCAGCGGCTGTCCTCGACCTGGCAGCCGCAGGGAAACGCGCGGCCACGCTTTGGCGGTGCTGCCCTCGGAGAGACGATGATTTGTCAGTGGTAGCTGGGGCCAGTTGTGTAACCTTAGTCTGGTTTTGGACCATTTTCTGAACTAACTCCGTGACCGTCTGTAAGCTGTCAAAGGCAACGCTTGGTACGGCCCAAACCCGAGCGCTGAGCTGTGTGTCCGAGTCGGCATTTGTAATTACTAATCGCATACGCGCTGTCCTCTCCAGTTAATGCTCCCGTGAGTCTCTGTGTCTGGCATTAACGTGGGGCTCCAGCAGCTCTCCGCTACGACAGCGTTCGTCCTGGTGCAGGGACCCCCAGCCCCGAGGCTCTGGACCTCGTTTGCCTTTCCGAGCAGAGCCCTTCGCGTCGCAGCAGCCCGCTGTCGCCCGCCTCGGGCAGCGGTGCCGACCCCCGGCCCCGGGGCAGGTGCTGCTCCAGGCTCCTGCTCCAGCACCGGAGAGGCGGCCAGCCCGGCTGGCGGCTCCTCGCCTGGGTGAACAGGCACGAGGACCCACTGCTGCTCTGCAACCTGCGTCCAAAGGGGGAAGGTCCCCCCGCCCATCACATCACCTTGATGTGAGCCCACCCCAAAAATAAAGAGTTTCTCCAACGTGCAGAGCCGTGTTGGAGCGACCGGTCACCTGGCCGCTGGTTACAAATGAGAAACCCCCGGGGACGGTGCGCCCATGGGCTCGGTGTCGGGACACAGGGGAGGGCCAGCCCCGCCACCGCCCGGTGCTCAGGCATCGTGCCCACATGCCCCCCCAAACATGAGCTGGGGGCCAGGGCTCGCTCCGCGTCTCTGCCGGCCATACCTCAGCAGTGTTGTTCTTCCAGGATCTCGGAGCACTGAAGATCCCGGAGCAGTACCGGATGATCATCTGGAGAGGCCTGCAGGAGCTCAAACAGAGCCACGACTACGGGGCCCAGCAGCTCATCCGCTCCAGCAGCAACGCCTCCACCATCTCCATCGGCAGCTCGGGCGAGCTGCAGCGGCAGCGCGTCATGGAGGCCGTGCACTTCCGCGTGCGCCACACCATCACCATCCCCAACCGCGGCGGCGCCGACGAGTGGGCAGACTTTGGGTTCGACCTCCCGGACTGCAAATCTCGCAAACAGTCCATAAAGGAAGAATTCACGGAGGGGGAGATCAACTGAGGCTCTCCAGAAGGCGGCAGCGAGAGACCGGGGAGGGGAAACGAAACCCCCTGTGAAAAATCCTGTCAGCCTCGGGTGTCTGGAAAAGCGTAATTTTGTTGTCCGGAGGGGAACTGCAAGCCACGTGAGAACGCTCGGCCCCGAGCTTCCCCCGAGAGGAAACTGCGGCGGCTTCGGCAGCGCCAAGGTGACGGGGAGGGCGGCTGAGCCGGCTCAGCGCATGGGGCACGGATCTCCTGCCCGCCCGCGGCAGCGGAGGCCCCCGCTGGTGCTTTACGCCGCGCCGCCCTTTCACGGGGGCTCCCTCCATCCGACAGACGCGGCGTAAAACGGTGGCACGTTTCTCTCTTCGCCAGAGTGGCCGTCCTTACGGCTCCCGACCCCCGTTCCGTACTCGCCGGGGTGTCCCAGCCCCCCAAAAGGACTTCGCCCTTCCCCGCTCCATCCGTACGGTACCTGCCGGTGAGACGCAAAGCGCCACAACCCGCTTTCCCGGCGGACTGCCACAGCGTCCCCCTGTCCTTCTGTTCCTTGTAGAGCAGAAAAGAACCTGTTTGTCAGTTCTTGGTGTGTCCGTGTCCTTAAATATCAGTGTACATAAACAGAAGCGAATGTACATACAGTATACTCGTTGTGCTGTAAGGAGAACAAAGATTTATTTTCATGTAAGCTATAAAAATTGATACTTACTCCTGAGACACTGTAGTGTCAAGGAAATTAATTTCATGTTCCAGCACGTAAACACGCCGAACGCCGTGTCTCCAGCCTTATCTATTCAGAACTCTTCTGTTTTCCTCCGGGGAACACCTCTCGCACGCTGGGGGGGTGCGAACGCTCCCCGGGGTCTGGACAATCCCCCCCACTGCACGGCAGGAGCTTGGCGGACAGGCAAGACCTGGCGAGCGGCAGCGCGGGAGCTGTAAATCTGATCCCACTTTGGAGCGCGGAGAGGGACGAGGTGACCACGCGTGGTCTCTCCACTTCTGTTTTATGTTGCGGGTCATTTTTTCTGGGTGTAAATTGTCTGTTGATTCAGGCTGGGAAAAAAACGCAGCAGCGAAGGCACAAGCTGCGTTCCCCCGTCCCTCCCCTGCCAGTGACTGCAGGTTTGCAAGGCGACATCCTGCCACAGGGCTCCGAAAGGCTCAGCGCCGGGTGGGGAGCTGCTTCCTCTGCCCCCTCATCACGAGCGCTTACAATTCCGGGAGCCAGAGGAAACCTGCGCAGAAGCGATGCTGCCCGGCACGCTCCCACTGCTGCATCCCCTCCCCATGTCACCTCTGCGATGGAGACCCCCGGACCTACGGTGATCTCCCATCTCCCTGTGCTGGGGAAGGAGCTGGGAGACCCTGGCCCAAGCCCTGGCTCCTCTCACCAGTGGAGCACAAGGGCTCGAGTCCCACGCGTGACATTCGGGGCTCGTCCGAGATGCACCTTCCCTCCTCGCAGGCCGGGGTCGACAGGAGCATCATGGGGAAAACGAGCGTGGAGTTGGGATGTGCCCCAGGTCCTCTGTCGCCTTCACCCTGGTGCGCAAGGGCAGCTCTGAGCCTTCAGCACGCGGGAGGCAGCCTCCTCTTCCTCCAGTGACGGGCTCCGCTCTGCCTGCCGCCCAAGGCCATCACACCGTGCCGCGCCGACGAGGAACCGGCCGCCGGTGGCATTGCTGAAACGTGAACCTGTGCCCTAAGATCACGGCTGATTAAAGCACTTTAATGCTTTAAAGGGTTTGAAACAATCGTTTGTGTTTTCAACATTAACTACGGCTTCTTCCGGCCGTATGACCCGGTACACCCCAGCCACGGTACCAACGGTACTTTTTGTAATGTTATCTTTGGAAAATGTGTTATTTTTATAGCTGTGGTTTCTTTTTTTTTTTTTTTTTTTGTAACACAATAAAAGCCCACGTGGGAATGACAACGGCTGGCAACTGAAGTTTCTGTTCTACGGGCAGCGTCCTCCCATACCAGTGCAAGCCCTGGAGTGGAAGGCACCAAAAGCTCTCGGTGCTCTCTTCACCCGCTCCCGACACCCCAGACCCCGCAGAAGTCACACGGCCAGCCCCCCCGAAACGAAAGGCACCCCGCGTGCAAATGTCTGCTGCTTCATAGGTGGCACTGGGGGCTGTTCTCAACAAATGACTAGAAAATAGACAATTAAATCAATAGCAACCTTTATCGTTCAGATGTAGCTTTTCTCAGTTTGGAAGATTACACTGTTAAAAACAATATTTCCACGAAAGAATTCTTCCGTTATAAACATCCCCGCTATTCCTAGTTTTAGTCATACGTATTCCGTAGGTAGGAATGGGAAATCGATTGAATTGAGGAATCCTGCAAGAAGTGTCGGTCAGAAACGAACACCCGAGGCAAGAACGGCATTTTCATACAATAAAAAAAGCTTTCAGAAGACCTTGAAAACCGCGGTGTGAGAAAGACAAGACTAGTAAAATCTCTGTGGCTGCGATAAGCTCAACGCAAGCAGAAGGTACAAAGGACCCGGCTGAAGAGCAGGCTGGCCTGATGCTGAAGGCACTATCTTCCTCGCTGGTGTATATCCCAAATCTGCTGGACTGTAAAAAAACACCTCTAAAATGGGTAATCAGGTGCCCTTCCTACGCTCCAAGGATGCGATTATTAGTTCAATTTTGCTACCAAAATGGTAAGAAGCGACATTTGCTTTTAAGGAAGGAGAACAACAGTCTCCAGACACCTGCCGTGTCCGGAATCCGGGCAGCGCCCAGCCCGGGTGCTCAGTAACCCACCCAGCAGCCGCAGGCTCGGCAGCGGATCTTGTGCGGGGCCCCTCTGCAAATCCCCCGGTCGCGTTTGGGAAAACCCCGTAATAACGCAGCGTTCATCACTGACGTGCCCGCGCTCGTCCACCGAACAGCCTCAGGTTCCAGCCTCACTGGGAAGTCTCCCATCCCTAACGTCAGGACGGTCAGTTCTTCTCCCCATCCCCCAAGAAAATGAGATCCTAACTTCTTCTTTTCAAAAAGCTTTAGAAAACCCCGTCGGACCAGCAAACCAAACAGTACACGGGAGGCCCAGAGGCGAGCTCAGCACAGAAGTCGTGTTCCCTGAACGCTGAAGGGAAAGGAGCAGGGACCAGACAGATGCTCCCGCGCGGTTTCGGAGCACTGCACCATCTCGCTTGCGAAGCTGCCAGGGGAGCTGCCCACGTGCGCCGTTCCCATCGCGGCTGCTGGTGCTCCACACCACCTTGCCACGGCCCCGGGAGCACCGGTCCTCTCCCAGGAAAACAGCCCCATGGCCAGCAGAGCTCTGCAGGAGGAAAAGCTGCCGGGACGGAACCGTCCGGAATTCCTTGGGGGCTCTGGCCGATGCACTAAGAAACACCCGCAGCGTCAGCGCCGAGCGCTTCTCCTTCAAAAGTGCTTCCGTCTTCCAGGCGTTCCCGGAGGAAACGTCAAAACCGCGAGTCTTATTTGAAGGCTCCAGCGGGCAGCACGGCCTGGGGGTTATCCTGCAGCGCCTCTCACATTATCTCCGTCTTGATTACTGACGAATCTATCGCTGCGCTGCGCAAGTCGACAGCGGATCCGTTTCTCCAGGACTGTTCAGCAGCTGCAGCGACCTGAATCGTGCAGAGAAACTGCTCTTTGGTTATCGCGGGGGGCTCTTTGCCTGCAGGGACAGGAACGAAGCGCTGGATGAAACCCGCTCTGCCCTGCGGCACATCGCTGCCCACCGCAGCATCCCTCCTCAGCTCCTGGAGCTGGGGCCCCAGATTTCACAAAGAGCCTTTCCTGTCCTGTGACTAAAATCCTGGAGTTTTGTCAATGTGGCCAGCAGAACAGGAATATTTTTATTCCTCCTGGGCAGCCAGGGTTCTGGAGGGGGCTCCCTCCACAACTGACAGTAAGGTCCGACAGAATTTTCCCTCCCGATTTCTGTTTCTTCTCAGACCACAGAGTGTCAGACCAACGCTCTGTCCCTCACCCGCCTCACTGACTTCCAAGTGAGAAAAGCAGCGGACCCCCCAACGAAGCCGAGTGATTCATTTTCATTTACTGAAACGAGGCCAGCTGCTGGCACCCCCTGGAGCCCTCGGCTCCTTCGCAGCCTGACCGCTCCACACATGTTTTTACCACCTGCCGAGAACGCCGGCGCCTGTCGGGGCAGCCGCCCAGCCCAAGAAACCTGGCGTTCACTGACGGGGAGCTCCCACCTCACCTTAACCACGCCTCGACCTAACCACGACACATCTCATTCCTAGTTTTCACACCTACCGACTCCTTCTCAGGGTTTCAGACAAACACCAAACCACACCTGCAGTTGGAACAGCTTCCAAGGGGTGTAATCACTGAAAGCGAACCCAAAGCAACGCCGGCCGTTAACGCGGGCTTCGGCCTCACCTTTCAGGGTTCTCAGAAAGTGCCGGAAGAGCTCCCTGTGCGCATCTCTGTAGCGATCAGCTTGGGTCTGTGAATATATGGATACCGACGTCCCATGCTCCGTAATCCCCAAGGGATTCTGATTATCCACCCGTAACGTTCCTTGAGAACCGTGAACCTGCAGGGAGGCAGCGAACAGGAAAAGGAACAAAGCCTCCCAGTTATCACGCTTCCAGCCTGAAACAGCCGGCTCGCCTACCCTGGCGCGTACGACCGCGAAAAACGTAGCGTCTACGACGAGGAGTTACAACTGGCACACACCCCCGCACGGATCGGGCACGACAGAAAACACCAGGCAGGTGGTGTAGCGCAGCGCCTTCCGCTTACGTGATGCCTCCTTTTTTTATTTCTTCCACCTGAGGCAAGCTCCGCTGTCAGCGTTTAACAGGCATCGCCCCCCAACCCCAGCCCACGCGCCTGCTGCAATGGTGACTTTAGGGCCTGATCTGCGGACGATTTGCCTCCGAGTTTCCATGGTTCTCCCCCTTTAACATCCTGAGCTCTGGGCTTGCCGCACAGCTCGAACACCCTGGCCAGGCAGCGACGGAACTGTACAACGCCACTTCAGCCTTGGGAGAGCGGACACCAGTTCCCACTCTGGTTCAACTGCATGCAGCTCACAACCCCGCCGGGACACAGGGAAACGGAGACAAGCGTTGGGCAGCGAGAGAGCGAGCGGAGTGGGGGTTAACACACACAGCAACCCGCTGCTGCCAAGACACGCTGGCAGGCACACGCACGGGGCACACGCAGGGGGTGAAACTGGGGCTCGCCTGCGGCGTGGCGACAGGCTGGGCTGAAGAGTAAGAACGCACCTCTAGTCTCTGATCACAGCTTTTAGTGCAGTGCTGACTGACGTCCAAAGTAACAATTGCTCCGCTAGGAAATTTCATGCTGACCGCTACAGTGTCTGCATCCTTCAAGTAGGCCATATCTGAGTGACAAAAAAGGCACTCGCTCACACCAGGAACAGTGAACCCGCAAGTACTACGACTACAGCGTGCTGCTCTTCCTTTAAGAGGTGGCACCGGCTCCACGACACCTTCAACAGGCAGCGAGGGCGACAGCAAGGCGCTTTCTGCAACGCGCGCCAGCTGCTTTACCCTGAGCAGCTCTGCAGAAGCACACAGCCCCCGGGCCCGACCGCCACCTTCCCGACCCATGGCTCACCCTAACGGCGGCTCCCACTTCCTCCAAACACATTTCCCTTTGCAGCTTGTTACAACCAAGATGGGGCAACTTCCAGCTCGTAGCGGAACGAGGCAGATGGCACCAAGTCTGCTCTGGGGCGTTTTGTTTGGTGCATTTCAAGGCTCCAGCACAGACTGTAACATTGCGTACCACGCCTCCCAACAGCGGCCAGGCAAGGTCGGTGGCAGCTGCAATTATCTTAATTAAAACCGTTTTAAAGAATGGCAGCTTCCAGTTTTATGGTTAGTTTGAATTAGTCTGGTAACCCAGAGCGCGCCCGCCAGCTTGACGCAATCCAGAGTAAATCCCCATCCTTGTGCCGAGATCAACGGGACAGCCCCAGCGAAATGGGAGCGGGCAAAGAACTCGAAAAGACTGGGCCGAAGTTGGAAGCACAGAGCTCTGCTCGTTACCTCCTGCACTCTGGATTTCACACTGCAACCTCGATATCCCTCAGTGCCGTACAGAGCGGAGTTCAGCGACAGCTCTACAGCCACCGCTCAGCATCAGCGGGGAGCTGACACGGTTCAGAAACCGTCGCTAAACACCCTGCCCACGGCAACGCCCGAGACTCGCACGCCCAACTGGCTGCACCACTAGACTGTTTTCTCAGCTGTTCTGTGATGGAAGCATCACATCACGGCTACTGTGCTCCCGTACGCTCTTCCTTCCCAAATTTAGTCCTGAAGTCCAGAGGTACATGATAAACTATCAGGAGATTGAGTCTTACCTGCACAGAACGCGTGGCCCAGTGAGAACACTGTATCTGGCACACTCTCTCCCAACAACAAACTGATAACGTCGATATCGTGCACAGCAGCATTGTAAAAAATTCCACCTGGAAGAAGCAAAACTGGGCATTAAGGTCTCCACGTCTCAAACGCAGCGCCAGCGTACATCCCTGAACTGCCCCGAGGCCGACAGAAAAAGCCCCCGCCATCGAAGAAACTAGTACTAAAAGCAAACAGAGAAATGCAACAAAAGTAAAGATCAGGAAAGAAAACACTCCTGAAAAGGAAACCCGCGCACCTCGCGCTGCACACACCGAGCGGACTCTCCACCCAACACGGGCAAGACGTGTCTCCCGCCCCGCGAGCAGGAAGCCTTCCGACGCAAGCTGCTCAGTACCTGATGTCTTCAGGAAGCTCAGCGGCGATGCGGGATAGATGCTGCTCACCGCGGATATCCGGTGGATCCTCCCCAGCGCCTGGCTGTCCCGGACTTTCTTGTACAAGAACTGCAGCGCGGGGTCAAAGCGCCTTCGAAGAGAGACAAGGACTGGATGGGGTGCAGCGTTTGGAGGAGGAGGAGGTCACCCAGCCGCTGTTATTTGCGATGAAATTAACTCTTCTCCGCAGAGGAGCACAGAGCGATCGCGGGTCTTTACCGACAACCCGCATCCACTCAGCGAACGCTGTCAGAAGCTGAGCTTTTGGCAGAGCTCCCTGAGCTCCCACACGTTTAACGGAGCGGAAGCAAATGAAAATTAATTTCTTTCCTTCCGTTTCAGTGATTTAATCTTACGGGTTCAGACACAGGGTCATAAGTGGAAATACCGCTTTATAAAGATTAATAAATCTATTCGCATCACACAGGCCAGTAATTCTAACAACAGGCGGAATTTCCACAGCTGCATAGTTTGCAGCCCTCGAGGTTAATAACTCTCAAGCATCATCCCCCCTAAATTAGGAAATCATTGAAAATTCAAAAAAGTTACAAGACAGGAAGAGCTGTCAATATTCTGAAAATCTGTTCACAGAGCAGCCTTTTCTCTGCTGCTTTCAAGAGCTGATTCACTGCCTGCTTCCAGTTTCTAGTTACTGCCACAACGGCGTCACACAGGGCCAGAGGACAGCTGCCCTCAGACCCAGACCAAGGACAGTATGTGCAGACAGGAGGGTCGTAGGGAAGCCCACGCACGAGCCCAGGTTGATGCCAGAGGGCACCACCCGGCGGAGCAGGGCTGTGAACTAACAAGAAACTGCCTCGGTGCATGGCTCAGCACCGGCGGAATATTTCTTCCTCCGAAGCTCCAACTAGCTGCAGCATCGCAAAACCTCCAAGGGACTGCGGCGATGCCGACCCCAACCACTCTAAAGAACCCGTTTGAGTCCCAGTTGCATCCGTTCGAGCGAACGTTTATTTTAATCTCACGACAGCTAGATTTTATCTCCACTACGCAGGAAGAGCTAAGCCAATCCAATTAACTCCCAGACAAACGTTAACAAGCAGCAGTGAAGCTAAGTTTATTTGAGGACAAAATGGGGAAAGCCCGAGGAATCAATGCTACGTTCAGACTTCTTATCAAGTATAAATCAGAAAAAAAATGTTGGTCTTACTTGTAGAATCCACACACCAACGGTCTTCCACATCTGTCAGCTTCATCAAAACAAGCTTCTGCTGTCTGCCTGTCAAAACTGGGCAGCCTCTCGCAAAACACACCTTTTCCTGCACAAAAAGGTACAGAACGTGGGACTGAGGGCAAGACCCATCTGCACGAGGACATTTTTACCTTGCAGCAACACATACATGTCATTACACTCAAGAAAGTACGTCTGATGAAACCCGCGCATGGCTTTTTATGCGTTCATGCCACTAACTCCCTCTTAGCCCCCAGCCCTGGCTTTGCCGGTCCCAAGAAGCGCGGCGGGGCTAAAGGACGGCTTCCCTTTCCATCCCAGTGGCACTTCCAGGACCAGACACTCCGCACTGGGACCAGCACGGTACCAGCTCCACTGGCGTTAAGTCATTAACATCAGTGCCATCAGTATGCTAATTTCTCTTTAACGAAGCCATCGCAGAGCCTGCACAACTCAAGGCACGAGGAAGCCTTCACAAGCGTTCCACAAGCGTACAGGCTCTGCCACAGCGTGTGCTACCGACTGCAGATAAAAGCTGAATGTGCCCCCGCTCATCTTACCCGCTCGTAAAGCATCGATCACGATCTCGGAGGCTTCTTCAGGTGGTGAACAAATAATGGCTCCCGAGACTCTGCACAAGTCAAAGGAAAGATCTTCAGTGAAGAGAAGGGTTTTACTAGAACGAACAATGCTCAAGAGCTGCTTTCCGTTACAGTTATTTTTATGATAGCCACCTCAACCTTTGCAGAAGAGTTAAAAAAAGACATAAAACGCCAAGGCGTAGAACTCGTGAAGTGCCAGTTACGTTACAAAAGGAACTCAGCACCTGAGGATGAAATATGGGATCACCTGTACAGAGCAAAATGACAAGCGGCACTGCACTGCTTTTCCTGCATCTCAAAGGAGAAAGTCTTTCAACGGTGTCCTCTGACAACGACCTCACTCCTGCCAGTTAACATGTACACCGAAATTGGAAGTATTTATGTGGCAGGGCTGCTGAACAAGCCATCGGTACATCTGAGCTTAACGCCATCCTCAGTTTCTAGTATCAACTCTCTCTTTCTTAAAAGCTCTGCTTCCATGCTTGCAACAATACTTAAAATACCGGTTTGAGAACTGCCCGTAGCCACATCACTACACGTTACGCGGCCAATTCAACTGTAACGCAACATGCCGCGACCTTTCCCGTCTGCAGCAATCCTCGCTTATCTCAAACCGTTTCAACAGAGCCACTGACGGCAGCCAGCCGCTCCGAGGCCGACAAGCGGGCAGGCCGCAGGGAAGCACGTTGTTTACTGCTCTGTGGGAGCAGAGGAAAATAAGGGGGGTTCTTTCCTAACGAAACTGCCTGCAATTAAACTCCTCTGAGTTTCCACCGCTCCCGGGCGCGTGAGTCAAGCTAAGCTGCTCAGGTCTGGGTCCGCTACAGCACAGGGCCTTTTCTGGAAAGGGGAAGCAAGCCTGGCACGGAGACGCTCGCCCCGAGCCTCGCGGCGGGGAAGCAGCACGCATGGGAGCTAGCGGCGGGCAGTACCGCTGATCGTTGAGCGCGACGTCGGCGTCCTGCTGCCGCAGCACCCTGGTGCCATCCAGGAACTCGGCGCCGAAGGCACGTTCCACCTCCTCCAGCTGATCCTCCACAACGTAAAGCAGGCAGCAGCCGTTCTCCTCCAGCAGGCTTTGAAGCAAGGCTTTATTAAGGAGCCCTATGCCAAAGAGCGCGAGGCCGATGCCGCTGCCGTGTCGTGTGCCAGGCGCCGGGCTGTCACAGGCCTCGGGCGCGGGTCCCCGCCGGCCGGCCTGCTTCGAGGGCGCAGGCGCGATCCTCACGGTGACGGCGGGAAGGGCCGAGGGGCGGCTG
>VWZZ01004223.1:85298-102461 GCA_013399095.1 Psophia crepitans | reverse complement strand
GCTCAGCTCTATCAGCTTGGCAAGGCGCAGCTACCGTCCTCACTCGCTAAACAAATTTATTAAATAAGTGCAGCAAAAGTAACGTGTGTAACATAGTGCCTTTTTAAATGACTGCAATAAACTCTCTGGGATTGAAGTACCTTGTACCTGCCTCTCCAGTACTTGGGAAACACAAACATCTACGTAAAGGCTCTCCCCGGGCAGCGGGATCCAGGCAGCCGCTGGAGGTTCGGTGAACTCCTGCTCGCAGGGCCACTGGCTGCTCAAGTCATCACTGCAGCTCGGATGGATGAACACAGCGTGGTACAGAGATCGGCTGGGTAAAAACCCCTGAGCTGGGGACCACAGTCTGCTCGCTCTTTGGTGCACTGCTCCTCCTGATCAAGGGTTTCCAGGCCGACACTTGGCAGAACTCTTTTCCGTTAGCCAGACCTGCACCAGCGCGACATTTTTTTCTCCAGAACATTTTGCTCGAGACTTCATCACGCAGGAACAAACTTGGCCCTGTTTTTCACACCAGTGTTTGTTTTGCTGCTGCAGAAAACACAGGTTGTTTATTAAGTGAAATGAAGCAGCCCAGTGAAATCATACTTTGAAAATTACATTGGTGGTACTACTATGCTCAAAGACAGTCCTTTCACATCAAAAAACATCTCTTTTTCTCACTTCTAAGGTGTAATTTGTGCCATTGAGTAGTTGGTATTATCTTTATACCTCACTTGAGAAGTCTAAAGATACCCAGCAGTCTCAGTGAGCATTATGCACTTTAAAATATTTAAATGATTTCTTTAACATGTTGCTAAAGAGCTATTCTGGATTTGAACAAAAATTACAAAGCCCTGAGACGCGATGTAGGGTGCCCTTGTCTAGGCGTTTGTCTTCTAAAAGCTGCTGGACAAAGGCTCCGTGAGGCGCTTCTGCTCCTTAGGGAGGGACGGTGGGTGGGAAGGGCAGGGCCGAGCAGGAATCTCCGACCCGAGGCTGTGCAGTGAAAAAGCTGCAGAGGGTTATTGCACGGTTATCGTTCTCAAATAGGAACCTGTGTCGCTAAAGTAGAAATAAAAATACGTATCTAATTGTTAATATATACATTCCTAATGTATGTATCTATATTGATACATGTATTTGGAAGAGGTAAAGGAACCATTTATAGAAAGACTTTCAAAATACAATCTACCCGTAGAATTCCCAAGCTTGGGGACAGGCTGCACACAAACGATAAAACCCGCTGATGACAAAACCAGTGCTGTATACAGGACCGCAAACTGGCTCCACGGGAGCAAAACACCCAACACTTCTATGGCCATGACCATTCTTGTACCGGAGGGTACGTCGATGAGGGACCTCCATTCATTCTGTCCTGGGAAGCAACGGCCCCCACGGTACAAGGAGAAGTGTCAGGACTGTTGCTTTAGGTACAAAGCTTCACCCGCTGTCCCCCCACAGAATCTGTTCTCTTTGAAGCTGTGAAATGCTCCTGTGCTGCAATCTGTGGATGTTTATTTTAACCAAGATCTAACCAGAGAAACTCGGTATCAGAGCTGGACTTAGAAGCGAGCTGAGAGAAAGTTCACTCAAGCAGGAAAAAAGGTCTGAGTTTATGAATTTGAGCTTTTCAGGGTCCCAGTAAGATCTCATTTTCTTTAAGGGGCCATTTCTTGGGGATGTATTTCAGAATTACCTCTAAGATTTTAAAGCAAAACCTGAATTTTTACAGTAGCTCCATGGATACACACTCTCATTATGTACCAAACGCTCACGGTTTTGCTTAACCCTCCTGCCAGGTGGACTGATAAGGCACTTATTGCCAAGATACCAACGTCATCGTCACATTAGAGGAACCTGTGCCACCGCGCCACGCCTCTTTTGCTCGTGGCACGTCCGACACTACTACTTTCAGCATGTTCGAAAGTTAATTTTGGCAGAAAACTACCAGCAATGTATTCTGCGATTATTACGTCGGCCAGGCGCTCGCGTCAGCGCACACAGGGATGCCTTCCCAAGCTTTCAGAACGTCTCATTGCAAGCAAGCGTCACACAAGAACAAATGCTTGTCTGCTCTGTCCGTCCGGAAAGTGCGGTACAATTTCTGCCTGGCAAAACACAACTGAGTGTGGCTTTTGGACCTGGATCTCAAACGCAGAGTGCTGGAACCACAGCCCCAGAGTGCTCCCCTGACAGGGCAGAGCCTCTGGCCGACTGCGAGAGCAGCCACGCCGTGTGGCCACCTCAGCTCCACGCTCATGGGGGAGGTTTTCAGTATGAGGCACTGGCCAAAGCCCAGTACCCGGCCGCCCTGGTGCCACGCAGGGAAGGCAGCAGGCTGGATCGGACCCAGCGCGCACACGTGTACCTCTAACACGCACATTTCTAGGACAGACAGACAGCTAGCACAAGTTACCAGGCCAGGCAAGCACTGCTCAAGGCTCATAAACCGCCCCGAGCAGTCAGACGAGAGAGGTGATACGAGTTGCCCAAGATTTTTAAGCAGCTGTTAGCAACTATAGGCCCAGCTATTAAGGCAAAGGAAAAAATACTTGTCCTGTCATCGCTTTGAGTATGTTTTGCCGGTGCTTTTATTTGGGCCCCCTCTTGGAGTTGGGATCTTGCTTCCTATAGAGGGAGGTCGGGCTTTTGCTCCTGAAGGACCGGGCTTCCTTAAATGCTGGCCACCTATTTTGCCTGTGAAGAGAAAATAAAGGTCGTTATTGCAAGCACCTCTAGTCTCACTCTTGTATTTCTTCTCCCATTTTGATTCTCAAGATACATTAAGTCTGAAAGTTGGCAGGCACCAGTCTGAGGTGCATCTCACCACGAGTGGAAGGACTACATGGTCAGGGTCCCTTCCCTATCCCTAGGAAACTGCTCTGGAGCTTTAGCTGCATCCAGGCAGGATTTAAGTTTCTTCTGTTTCCAAAGTCTAAGCAGCAGCAAACTAACTAGCATTCTTCTCAGCAGAGAAGGAACGGCAAAGCTGAAGACAGGCAGACAGATGTGATTGTAGGTCCAGTTCAAGACTGGGGAGTGTGGGGTGTAACGGCTTCACTTACAACAGCTGAAAGAGACAATTGAACAGCTCTTTCCAGGAACTTGGAGGAGTTGTGAAACGCAGATATGAGCCAAGCGAGTATCAGGCAGAGGGGGTCAGCTCTGGCAGCAACCCGAACGTGCCACCGACTAAGGAACTCTGAAACCAGTCTGAAGGAGGAAAGGTTTTGGATGTTACCGGCCAAAAGAGTTTTGGTGCTGCAGGCGGTGAAAAGAGCTTGTTTAACTTCGGCGTTCAGGAAACAGAAGGATTTTGCTTGTGCTTCATAAACAAAGATGCCTGTTAAAAAGCCACCTGACATCAGCATCATTTTCCCTTTGCTGGTGAAGAAGCAGCAGAATCATAAATTCTGCCTAGCTCCTGGGTCAGCACTGAAAAGGAAAAGCAGTACACAGCACTACCTATTCAATTCATCTTCTCATT
Source organism: Psophia crepitans (assembly GCA_013399095.1). Lineage (NCBI taxonomy): Eukaryota > Metazoa > Chordata > Aves > Gruiformes > Psophiidae > Psophia > Psophia crepitans. Next base: position 98,989 of record VWZZ01004223.1, on the reverse strand, counting down.
AGGATGAGGTTAGCACCCTCTGATTGGACACCAAAAGCTAAATCAGGCTGTTCTCTGCGTCAGCGTTCAGGACCTTTCCAGAAAGTGACCTGTGTAGGATCAGCGCTGCCTGTGCTGCTCACGGGCAACGCCACAGTGCAGCAAAACCCCTGAACCGCTCGACTCATCAAAGGTGGCAGTTTCCCCGATGAACTGCGCTACTGCCCTCACTTCCAAATAGCGGTTACTGAAGGGGGTGAAGAATTTGCTCCCTCAGTACCCTCAGTACCGACTGCAGTCTACGCCGGCAGCAGAAATACCACTCGGGTTACGCCAGTGCAAAAGGCCTGGTGAACACATAAGGAAGAGCCAGCTCGCTCTCCAGGATGAAATACTCCTAAGTAAAGGCGTCATGGTAAAAACCATAACCACCATTATTGTAAAGTATCACCTTACCAGGCTGCACCAGAAGAGTTTTATTTATTGTGGATAACAACCTCCGTTGGTTCATTTTACAGCCGTCGTGGCCTATTAGGTGAGACTTCCAGGCCTGCAGTCAATTAAAAAGAAGCGATATTACGAAAGCGGCAAGATTAGCCCATCTTTTATCTCGTCACTGTGTATGCACACACTTTTTAAAAGTGTGGGGAAAACGAGAGCTGTATACACTTCATGGCAATACCACTTTAATCTGCTCGCTCATAAAAGCGCAACATCTTATGACTTAGTAAGTGGAACAGAAATTAATCTATCCATTGCGTAACTATAACTTACAAGGCAGATGACAGTAAAAAGAATCCCAGCCAGATGCTAGACATTAAAAGCGAGTGACGTTCAATTTGTTTTTTAAACTTTCTTCATTAACAACTGAGTTCAAATCAGGAAAAACCAATGTAGAAATAACGCGGAAAATCTTTTCACCCGTGGAAGGCAGTCTTACCTCCTCTCCTGGGGAAAAGTTCTCATGGCACAACGGGCAATGGTTTGCCACATTTTCTGGTTTGGCAGCTGAAATGATTAGAAAAAGAATGTAAGGATGGCAGAGACAGGCAGAGTTCAGATCCACGAGGAGAACTTGCACAACCCCATGGCTAAACCAGCTCCCACCCTACGATCACTAACTGCTCTCAGAGAAGTCCCACGTTTAATTATCAACATCACAACAGGATCAAACGCCATGACAGGGTTTAATCCGGAAGGATATGGTAGAGCCTGCCTGTTCTCCTCACTCGTCCTCCCCACAGGCATTCACAGAAGCGAAGCACTTCAAGCACTGTGAGACTCAGGCATTTACACCAGCAGCATTCCCTCCTCAGGGTTTACTCCACAGCACAGTACCTAGGCAGCAGTGGCCTGACCTGCCCAAAGACACAGGGTTTGCAAGTCTGACTGACCTGACTACTGAAGTTCAGCCTTCCTGTTCAACACTACTCACGATTGCAAGTCTTGCTCTTAATATGTTTGGGCAAGTCATCTTTCGGAAGGGCCTCGCTGCACCGTGGACATTTCCCGAAGCTGTCCTTCTTATCACAGTCCGTCAACAAGTGCTCCGTCAGGCTCGCTATTTCCACCACCTGCAACACAGCGAGAGGCAGCCCTGAAGATCCACACCACAACCGAGTACGGACAGCACTGAAACAAATGCTTCTGCGGGGTTTGGAGGTGAAATCGCTTTCCAAAGTGAGAGAAGGCAAAAGTCCAGTTATTAATACTGCTGCTATCACGTAATGCTGCTCTTTTCGAGAGGCACTACCTGAGACCACTCGGTTGTGTTCAGAATTCATCTGCCTTCGTGCTAAGTATCTTGTAGCACCCTAAACCCAGGATAACAGCAGGTAATGTCTGTAGTAGCTCTAGAAAGCCTCACCTGTTTGCAGTGCTGACATCTGGTTAACACAGGACAGTGTTTCCAGTAATGGAGATCCAACCCTTCCTCTGTGAAGGATTTGTCCCGTTCACCACAGAAAATACATAAGCTAGGGAAAAAACCCACAAGCATCAGTAACGTCGCAGAGTGAAAGGGATGATCCTTGTTTCCCCTGTTAGAAACTGTTCTGAGTAACAGCTAACATTTTGGTGCAGCAGATTTTCTCTGTATAGCGCTGACCTTGGGATAGGGCACGAACAGACACTGTGATACAATTCATGGGAAATGCACCTAGAAAGCATTTGTTCATCTAGAACAAGGTAATTCCACAAAGCTCCGAGAACAGCTCACTGAAGCTGGCTTTCATGGCCCCAGAATTTTCAAATGCTTTCTCTACGCTCTTATCCCGCAGTACACACGAAAGCTACAGCAGATCTTTGTCTTATTTTATACTGGCAGTTGAACACAGAACTGTGGCAATTTCATATTCCACGAGCAACTACTCGGAAAACAAGTTCAAGGCCACACTATCCGAGAACTTAAAAACTCAGTATTGCCTGCTGAGAATTCCAAATCTGTTACAAGAGATTTTCATTGTTTAAATGCTGACGGTATGAGCTGTGATCTACTGGAGAAATATTATCATCATTATCAGCCTGCAGGTTATACCAAGCCGCTCGTCTGACTTACTTATCCAAGTAATTTGCAACAGAGGAATGGTCGTCTGGAATCTCAGCTGCTGCAGGCTGGGGGCTTTCTTTTATCAGGTAACCTGGAAAAAGAGAACAATTAAACCCAAGATCACATTGTAATTAGTTTTTGTGCAGGCCTAGAAATACTGCTTCTCCAGACCTTAACACAAGGAACTGACAGCAGCACACCGCTGCCGTACCAGTAACCAGGCACCGAAAGGCAACAGACCCGCAGGCAGCTGGGAAACGAGTGCTTTAGTGATCCACAACCGTAACATATTTTTAGCGATTTATTTTTACATGCAGGAGATGATCTGCCTCAGGTTGGGGAGACATCTAAAGCGGTTCCAAGCCAAGGCATACTCATTTCTTACCAGAAATTAACCAGTTAGCTGATGATCTGTTTCCTGTCGTGAACTTACGGCAGGCTGAGACTCAGTCAGCCCAAAGCACTCTGGCATGTCTTTAACTGAGATAATTCAATAATCCATTAAGCATCTACAGTGTTTCAAAGACATCCTGAAATACATCTACACTTCTTAATACCATGTGAAACCACCTACCTTGATTCTTTGGCTTCTGAAAACCAGATTCCTTCTCCTATCGAACAAAGAAATTGAAGTTAGAAACGTCCTTTAGGACTGCTATGCTTGCCAGGGAGAGAGCGAGCAGATTATGTCCCGATTTGTCTCTGGAATTAAAAGCTTAGAAGCAGAGCCGATGCATTACAACGTTCCTGGTCCTATGGGAAACCCTCAGGCCTTGAGGCAGCAACCTTCTGCAGACTGAACAGCCCGGATGGAGAACTCCCTGCCTTTGGGGTAGCTACCACCTTTTGAAGGTTTGCGCCCACGACTGCCTGGGAGCGCGGCACAGCGTGCTTCCCGAGGGCCGTGCCGTGCTCCCCAGGCTGCCATACACCAGCTGGTACAGAAACACTTTGACTGGGGAAACACTCGCATTTCCCATACGACAGACAAAGCTGCTATAGAAAAGAATCCAAATTTTATACTATGGTAGGAAAAAGAAACGCCCAAATTTTAAGCTGGACTGCTGAGAGTGAAAGTCAGGTTTTGTATGTCATGGAGTCTCGTGCTCTCTTTTTTTTTTCTTTTTTCTTTTATTTTTAGTTTAAAATGAGACAACAGCAATGTTAACCATCTAGGCCTGTGATACCTGAGGAAAAATGGATTAAAAAAACCAGTCAAACCCAAACCACCCTAACCTTTCCTGCTTGAACTTCTGCTTGCATCTCCTTTAGAGCTGCCAGCTGACCTTGCAGAACTTTTATTTCCTCCTTCTTCTGTTTCTCTGCTTCTTCTGTTGCTGCCTTTCTCTGTGCCTGTCAAGAAAGACTCTTTCAATCTCAGAAGTTTTTGAACCACCTACCATGTAGAAGAGACTGCAAAACTCATCAGCTGATGCGTACAGATTCCCCTGTACCAACCTGGGAGACACACGCAGCATTTCCTCTGGGCACACTGTTTCCAGGGCCAAGCAGCATGAAATAGTACAGGTCTTTTCCAAAAGGATCGTGTATTATTTCAGCATTGTGGATTACCTCTGCATTCCTTGCAGGCTGTATTTGTGAGTCTGGGTAATACACTGAACACCAGCGTTTTACACTACGTCACGTTACACCACACCGTAAGATACTCTGCTACGTGTGTCATTCAGCATCTAATCTAGGTACAAAATCAGACACTGCTCAGCCGAGTGCAGTGTTTAAGCAGCTATGAATGTTCTACGATCTTATTACGTACCCTAATTTCAGCTTCTGACAGTTTACCGTCTATTTTAGTAAATCCATCAAAGAGCGTTTTATAGAGAACAGTCTTGCGAACGCTCGCATCATCCGGAGGAAGATACTCCAGGACAGCAGCCTTGTGCTTCCTGTACAGGTCGAAGATAATCCGCAGCGCTGCATCACGGACTTCATAAACTCTGTGTTCCAAAGTGCCCACTGCAAACTGGAAAGAATAATAATTAAAGAAAGTTGGCCTCTTTTCCCACACGGGTTTTAAGGCCTTGTCCATTGTCTAAGACAATCACTTCACTGCAGTGGGAGGAACCTTCATGCAGACAGGTTTTTGCAAATGTTTTTTGACTGACGATTCTCCCCGCCCCATGGCCATCTTGCTCCCTCACAAGGCGTGCTGTCACCTCCAAGAGGCTCGAGCTCTCTAGTAATCCAGGAAGCACTCCAAAACAGACAAGCCCTAACAAAACGACAACAGAAAAAGCTTCAGGTGCTGTGAACTCAGCCTCCTACCTTCATGACATTGCCGATGGTAAACCCAGAGTTTTCCGTTCCCATCTCTTTCAAGAGGCTTTCCACTAATTCCACTTGACTCATTGCCAGATGTGTTGGCGAGTTCGGTTTTAACGGTTGAACCAAATGAACTGGAACAATCTGAAGAGGTTTGACTTCGCTACACAGTGCCATTTCCTGTAAACACACAGAGAGTCCGTGCGTGCGTAGGAATGCTACATGAGGAAAGTCAACTGTCTTTGCAAAGTAGAGTTACGCTAAGTTACTCAGAAACAGTTCAGTAAAATAAAATGGGCCTTCCAGAAGAAGTAGCTGCTTATTTTTTCCTTCAGCAGCCAGAAGTCACTTGCAAGGGTTTAAAAAGAAGATTATACAGACGTTTGGTCTTGCTTTTGGCATCAGAGAGAAATCAACAAAATCTCAGACAGGTTCAGATGAGCAAGCCTTACGGAACTGGCTTGCAAGAAGGATTTCCAGAGCTCCATCTTACACTGAACTACCTCAGGAGGAGGCAGATGAGAAGTGACACTGCATCAAGACGGATTTCAAGAGTGCTTCAGAAGACATAAGCCATCTTATAATTTCTCATTCTGTTTCACAAAGAACATTAAGGGCCAAATTCTGCTGTTATTCAAAGCTCATTGTTTATTTCTTGGTGGGCAGCAGAATGTTTACTAGCCCAAAGCAGCCTTCCGCTGGTGGACACTCCAGCAGAGGACAGGGCCTGCAGCCCCTCGTCCTGCAGGACAGATGCAGTTGTCACGGGGTTGGCCCGTCCGTTTTGGACGTGCTTATTTCTAGAAACACGTGTCACCTTCCCTAGAGAACTGCTTATTCAGTGTATCATCTGTTAGCAGCGACACAAAATAAACACACTTTCCTTCTCTCCAGGCCGTGTCCTGTCTATGAAAGCACGTTTGTAACCTTGTTCTCGTTTCCTTTCCCATTTCAATCACAAAATCTATTCTAAACACGCCAAGCAGTAATAATGAAGTAATCCATCACCTTTGGGGTTGTAGCAACACACCAGGGTGCTTAACACAGTAACCCAGTTAACATTCTAGGTATGACTACAGCGAAAGAAAAGCCTTTTCCCTCCACACGTGGATGCAAGCAAGGACAAACAACCCAGAGCCAGTGACTCACTGCACTCCTGGGACTGAATTAACACATTTTCACACAGAACTACTGTTCTTTTTTCTGCATTCTGCTGGAAAACAGAGCCTATAATCCTCTAGCAGCAATTCACAGCTGCTCTTTCTCAACGCTGAACAAAGCATGGAGTGTGTCCTTTAAAAGGGGCATCTTTTTTACGCTTTGGCGTAGCTGACTGTCAAAAGTTGACTGTTAAAACGCAATCAAGCTGCAACACAGTCTGAGCAGTACGTCGCACTTTTTTGCTCGCATCTCTGCAGACCACTTGCAACCAAGAAAAAACACCAGAGTCACACCCTTCTTGCACTGGCAGGCATCTCCCCACACTGTCCCCCCAAAGGTGCCAGTACCCTGCTAGAAAACACGCTGCAAAGATACTAAGGTGGTGCTACTTTGCCTTCCCTGTAAGGCAGAACCCTTTATGGCAGCAAACTCTGGATGTGAAGTCAAGTCTGATTAGATGTTCTCCACCTGCAAACACAAATCTCCACTCTTAATGCAGATCGAACTGTAATTTGAGGAAAAGCACCCACCTGAATAAAGTTAGAAGCCACAAGGCGAAGACGGGATGAAGAGTCTCCTGTTCTAGAAAGCAAATTTGGAAGTGTTTTTTCCACACAATTGGAAGTTTCTAGTTTTCCTAGTTTATGCTTTGGTATATACTGGCTAACGATCATCTTCAAAAGTTTCAGGGAAGCTTGAAAAACCTAAGTCAAAAGGAAAAAGGAAACATTAAACAAAACTAACACACAGGTCCTTGTTGTCAGACAAGGTGGCAAAATCTTGTCTGGAGTTGAAAGAACAGCAGCAACAGGAATCTCAAATGACAGTAACACTCTCAGGGGGAGCCACTTTGGGTAGCCCTCTTCCAGGAGGCGTGTTCCTAGCACTTAGGGGAAGGGCTTCAAGATCTGTTTTATGAAGAGTAACACAGCTCTTGAGTTTTTTCTCTTCTTCTTGTTCAAGGCTTATTTGAAGCCTGAGACTCCTTATGCTAACTGTAACCTCCCCACTTGGAAGCTAAAAGTTACTTCATTGCTGTATGTCAGCTTAAAAAAAAAAAGCCTGACCCACACTACACAGGCACTGCATCGGTTGCTGTTTGCAAGTGCACGACCCATCCCAGGGCAGGATTTTCCATGCTGCAGAGTGCCCGACAGCGTGCAGCCCTGCATCCTGACTGAGAGCTGACATTTCACTGGGTTTGGGGTTTGGGTTTTTTTTTAAACTTACTCAGAAGTAGTTTTACAAACTATTTGTTTGAATTATTTAAAGTGTGCCAACCACATGGTTCTACAATTTTTGCTGTTTGTTCTTCATTGGACCATTTCTTATCAAACAGATCACAACTTACCGAAGGCACTAGGTCTTTGATGGCTCTCCTTACAAGAAAAACGGCAGCCCTCAGCATGCTCTTTAAATCATCCTTTGGAGTGTTTACTGATGTGTCCATCAGCTTCTTATACACAGCCAGTAATGCCTCTTCGCGATACGACCACGTTTTGGAATATGCTCGTGAAACCTGAACGCAGAACAAGTTTCTCTCTTAAAAGGTCAATGCTGACATTTCAACATTTATTCAACATGTGTTCACAGCAAGAGCCTCAAAAGCCATAGGAGCTGCAGCGTGAAACCCCCAGGTGTTCCCTGCAGGAATGTTGCCTCTACTAAAACAGGTGTTCCGGCACTTATTTGGGAAAAATGATGCATGAAATGGATCAATCATCAATGGTCAGGCTCACGGAACCATTTCAGACACAGTAATGGTTTCTCTCCCTACAAAAGACCGCTCGCAGTGGCAAGTTACAGGTATTCTGTTCGGATCTGTAGCCTAAAGCATTCCACCAGGCACTATCTGCTTAACGGCTCATCAGGCAATCAACCGCAACAGCTACAGCATCACCTCAACCTTGAAAACAGGCACGCCTGCATCCAAGGCCAAACTGCCATCTCAGGTTTTGAAGTAACAGCTCTGGACAAGTAAATGCTGTATCAGTAGATCTTTGTTGACAGAGGGCGTATCAAATCAGCTCAGGACAGATGACAATAATCTACGTGTTTATTTTGTTGCTCTTTACCAAAGCTTCTCCAAAAACTTCAATAGCAGGGCCGGCCTCCCTCAGTGCCTTCTCAGCCAACGGCTCTGGCTCCCCAGCAGTGCCGCCGCCTGCGGCATCGCTGATCTCCTCTTCAGTCCTCTCCGGTTCAAGGTACGGAATTGCTTCATCAGATTGTTTGCGGACAGTTGGAAGAGGTCTCTCATCATAAGGTAAAAATTCAACCTAACAGAGAACATAAATTTGCCATTCTAAAAATTACTTCATTGTTTCCGGCACTTATTTGGTCCCCTCAATGCATTTTTCCCCTCTCAAAGCAGTATCGCCTGACAATTAAGTATAGGCGTTGAAGTTCCCCTAATAACGGCATGAAGAAATGGAACCAGTGCCTGTGAATAAAACTTATTGCCTACAGAATGCAGTAAGACACACACAAAACGCTTTTTGTGGAAGCATACACACCCATGGAAGAAATCACCTGTTGATAGGAAGGCAGCGTGCCGTAAAGCCTTATTAGTTAAATTCGTTTAAGTCAGCACCCCGCTAAGAGAGAACACTACTGCTACTAGAGGCGACCAAGTCATCTTTAGCTTTGCCAAAAGGTGGAGCAGCAAAACCTAAAGATCAGGCTGACTAGACACCACGGTCTTCTTCCCCTCTTCGGGCATGACAGCGAGACCCTTACCCTACAACCACATCCCAGCAAGTTCCCTTGCTGCTGTGGCCATCAGTGGAGCAAGCAGAATTCAGCTCCCACTCCACTGGCTGCGTGCCCGCTGATGAGTCACTGAACATCATTTTCCTTCCATTCACCTGTCTGTAAATCAGGTATAACCTCTTTTGCCTCGATCGCAATGAAAGCTTCCAAAGAAATTCAGGAAAGAGAAAGACCGATGCCAACGATACAATGGGCACCGCTCAGTAACCACCGATTTCAGACAGCACACAGGCTGTGAGAATAACCACAAAAGACCTGGCTGTTTTGGAAGGCTGAATATGAGATCATTTTCTCTGACAGATTCCTGTAGCAGCAGCAGTACAGTACTCACATTTCCTCTGAGAAACGCTTCCCTGGAGGCTGTGGGATGAGCCATGAGAGGAGGAGGGGACGGATGGGGAGCGATGGGCTCAGCGCAAGAGGGATCCGCAGGCTTCTCCTCCAGCGAAGGCTGTGCTCTCCACGGCTCTCCTTTGTGTCGCTCTCTGTGCTCACAAGGAGGTGAATTTGCAGCTTTTGTGCGCTGAGGATTGTCCGCATAAATCAGAGACTCCACAGGTAATTCAGGTGGTTTTAGAATCTGAGTGAGGGAAGGAGAGTTTGCAAAGCGAGGGCAACAACATACTAAAATCACAGCTAACGCAGCAGCAACCCTGACAGTCAACAAGGTTCTGCTGCTTTTAAGTAAATACTAGACCTCGCTTACAGACAGGTAACCATTGCCACTGGAGGCGGCTTTACGAAACGATCCGAAAAGCACTCGATGCGGATGTGTGTGTGGAGAGATTATAAAGGTTCCCATTTCGAGAACAACATAAAACTGTGTTTTATCACATGAGCTCTGTACGGATAGCCAGGAGGGCAGCAACAGCTTGTTATACCCCTTCAGAGTGTGAGAAAGTACCCTATGGAGCTGCACCGGGTAGCCCTGCAATTATGTAAAACATTCAGGGTTCTACTGTCACTTGCCTGAGACTGCAGCACTTCCATGCAATCTATGGAGAACTAACAAGCCACGTGCAAGCCTTCCATGAGGGAAATCCACAATCCAAACAGAAAACTTCAAATCCTCATGCAGTTGTCACAGAATACCTGTGTGACAGCTCCTACTCCCTGAACTTCCTGTGGCTGCTCTGCCAGCTCTATTTGCAACACGATGAAGCCTCCTGAATGGGAATCAGAGCACCCACCGTCAGCTCTGCGTCCAGAAGGTCGTGGAGCTCCAGCTGCTGATACACCTTCAGGCGGTACGCTTCCATTTGCTCTTTCTTCTTCTTAGCAAGATCGTAATCCTCTCTCTCTACAGCATAGCGCTTCTCCACCTCATACCGTCCAAGCCGCTCCCCGACCTAGAAGGCGGGATAACGAGTTGGCTTGGGCTCACGTTACCGTACACACGCAGATGATTCAGTCTTCCCAGCCAAGTTATTACATCAAGCTCTCGGATTTTAAAATTACTGTTCTGAAAATACCCTGGAAATCATTCCCAATTCCACGTGAACGCAAGGGTCCCTGGTGGTCACTGGAACCCTGTTTGGCTTAGGAGAGAAACAGCCTTTCACCGATACCTTCTGCAAGTCCGCGATAGCTTGTTTGAGTTTCTTGGCGTAATCGTAGCGTTCGTGATGGACGGCTTCACGCTTCATCTCATCCAGCCTGCGTATGATCTGAGCAACTTCTGGATCCTGGTACATGTCAAAAGCCAAATCGTCCAGAGGTGAAATGGAGTCAGGTTTCCTGATGACACAACATGAATAAAACAAACTTGCAGCTAACCCAAACTGGGCCGGGCTGAGCATACCTGCTTTCTTTCCACTAGCAGGGAGCTAGCAAAATCAAGAGGCTGAGAATTACTTTAGACTGAGCAGGCGTTTTGCCAGGGTAGATGCAAAAGAACGTCCTTACCGAAGGTAAGTTCCATCTAAGGCCGGATCATCCGATTTCATTCCTAAGTAGTGGTCTATCAGCTTCTCTGCGGAAGGCTTTGCAGGGGGAAAAAAGAATACCTTGCTGCACATTGATCAACATCAAGCTGCATTTGGGACAGAAATCCTGACTTGCCACAGACAACAGAAGCTATAGAGTGCTTATGAGTTGGGGCATACTGAAACAAGAGGACTTGGAGCGGCTGAAAATGCAAATGCTCCAATCGATTATGTCTTATTTTTCTACCTACAAATTACAGACAACTTTTGAGAGCTTTCTTGCTACAAGATAACATTAAAGCAATAACAAATCAATCCATGGCAGCTCTGCTACAGCACAGGACTGTAGGTGAAGATGCATGTCATTACCCCAAGAACCCTGTAACTGAACACGCGTAGAAACAGTAAAAGGACAGGGATGCTTCGCACTTACAGTGTTACTGCTGTCATTACTGTAGTCTGCTGGGTCCCCAATAACGTTTATAGCTACTAGGGCAACCTGGGATAGATTTAAAGAGACGTAAATGTGTAAGGTCATTACTTTTTCTGCATCTTATGAAAACTGAAACAAAAAAATTGGAGTAAAAAAAATAAAAATAAAAGGACCTGCAGTCTCTGGGGTGGCATGGAAGCGAAGCAAAGCCCTAAGTGCTAAATGTGCTCCACGCATCCTTAAAAATGTGTTACTCTATCTACAGAGCACAGTGACAGTCACCAGGTGCTCCCCTTTCTGGGATGGAAGTCAAAAGAGCCACTGCAGAACCAAGGCAGCTATCGGCGTTCTCTCCGCCAGGACGGCTGCGCGAGCCCTGCGCTGAGTGCCGCATCAATCCCAGAGACCACGAGCTGCTTTGGAGCGACCGCAACGTGGTTCCCAGAGGAACCAGAGTGTGCTGCGCAGAGTGTGCTGCGCAGTCTGACACTCAGAATGGAGGCAGGGACGGACCGTGCACTTGACTCGTTTGTTCTGGATGAGTTGCGTGCGCTCGGTCATGCCTCCAAGTCACCTATAACCTCTTATTTGTACTTTCCATTTCAACAGAAACCAACAAGAAACCCAGCAGCTTTCAGCCAACATTTTTTAGGTTCTACAAATCAAAGGAGCACATTTCTATGCCTGTTCTGCACTACTGAAACTTCACCCAGCTTACCGAGTAAGGGCTCCCAACTTACCTGACTGTATAAGTTGTATTTATTGACGTAATTTTTATGGAAAATCAGCTTCAGGTACTGGCCAACTGCATCCATATACACAGATTTTAACTCTCGTGCTTTGAAATCCGTCTTTTCATTGTCCGAGAGAGGGACGTAACTGAGAAGGAAAACGTACCAGGTAAGCAGGGGAAACACACAAATCGGCAGCTGTATTTTTGCTCCTCAGGTTAGAACTCGGGTAAGGTTTAAAACTCCCTCATAATTGAAATGACGCGTGCTGTCATCTGACAAAAGTGTTCACCCGCACCGCGCCTCTCACGGCTGCGTCTTCAGCTTTGTTACAGATCTGAGCAAGCGCGGAACCTCTTCACTGCCCGCAGCACGGCGTGGCATAACGCACGCTACTTCCATAACGCACACTACTTCCTCCGGAGGCCTTTCCCATTCGGGCAATCAAACCGGTTTTGACTCACCCTAGTCGGTGAAACCTCTCTGACTGATAAGGAGCAAAGTATTCAGGCAAGCTTTCACTGATGTAGAACTCAATTTTGCTTGAAATCATGTACTGGTGAGCAAGCAACTGCAGTTTTCGTATTCGACATCTCTCCACCAACTGCAGAACAATTTCCTGGGGATACTGGCAGAGTCTGAAAACACAATTTTGGAATCATTTTAAAGAGGACTCCACTTCCAACTTGATTAACATTTAATTATGAACTTTCCAAAGCTGTTATAGTTTAATTCAGTCTTGAAAAACCAAAGAGCCTGTAGAAACACTCCTCGTTTCACCGCATGTGTGCGGATGTTAAAGTGTCCCACACCTATCCAGAGGGCGTGTTGAGAATTTTTAATACTAAGCCAAAGCAGCTGCAAACTCCAAGACAACTGACATGAACAGAATAACTCCCTTTTTTCTTCTAAAGGACTTTATTTAAATGCAACGCGATGCCTTTAGGTGGTAACCAAGGCACTGCTTTCCCCCAGGGTAAGGTTTCCATGGGATTACCGTTTTGCTTTTGTCATCAGCTTGGTCTGGGACGCTGTAAACTACTCTGCTCACGCATGGTACATCTCCCGCTGGGTTTAAACTCAGCGCTTCAGAACTCCGCCTGCCCCCCACCCGCAGTACCTGGGCGATCGCCAGCCGCTCACTGTCGGTGCGTGCACCATGAGCTCTTGCGCGCTGAAGCCATCTTCGTGTCCCGATGAACTGACAACTATAAACCCGATCTTGTGTGGCATCCTGCGGGAGCGAGCTAGTCAAAGCACTGATGTGTCAGGCTTAAGCCAATCCCTGGAAGGACAATAAAAGAACACTGAAACACTACAGCAGACGGATTAAATCCTGCGGTCCATCAGATCAGGAGATGATGACTACAATCTAAATTTCCTTTGCTAATAAACCTTAAGCTGCAGCATATTCTTACGCTGTTTTATTAGCACTAGTGAAACGAGGGTTTAGCGAACTTGCGTAGCAGTTTGTCAATTAATTAAACCTGTTAATCCAAGACGCAGCGAGAGGCTCTTTGAGTGCCAAACCGCACAGGAGTGACCTGCACCCCCCTGCGCGCTTGGGCCGCAGGAGGAAGGCCCGAAGGGCCAGGCACAGGGCGCAGCCAGCCCGGCCCAGCCCGGCCGTGCCACAGCGGCCCGGGACAGCTGCGGTGGGGAGGCAGCGACGGGCAGGACAAGCGCCAGCGGGCACCGCTGCCCGCCCGGGCCGCAGTGATACCACGGTACCCTCCTCCCCCCCAGCCCCAGCCGCTTCGCCACAGGAGGGGCGGCAGGCCGAGGCGGGCCCCGGAGGGGTCACGGCGCTGCTGGGGGAACGGCGGGGCGGCGGCGGCGGCCTGGCGGGGACCTCGGGCGAG